>PVKP010003835.1:0-98537 GCA_004027715.1 Plecturocebus donacophilus
CCTTTTTTCAAAGTTATTAGTTTCTTTGCATTGGTTTAGAACATATTCTTTTAGCTCACAGAAGTTTCTTATTATCCACCTTCTGAAGCCTAATTCTGATGATTCTTCACACTCGTTTTCCATCAAGCCTTGCTCCGTTACTGATGAGGAACTAGCGTCCTCTGTAGGAGAGACTTTCTGATTTTGAGTGTTCTCATTTTTTTTACAGTGGCTTCTTGGCATCTTTATGGTTTTATCCATCTGTCGTCTTTGTAATTACCCACTTTCAAATTAGGTCTCTGAGTGGACGTCCAGCTTGTTAATTCCCAGCTCTGGAATCTATGTACTTTTCACTGTGCGACCCGCAACGCTAGCTAAAACAGCAGCGTTGAAATTCGTGGTGCTTTTCTGCCCGGGGGTCTCCGGTCTGGCTTCTCAGTCCCTTTTTCAGTCAGCTGGATGGACTGCTCTGACTTCCCAGAGCTCCAAACATCATCCAAAAGGAGACTCAGTCCCGTTTACTCCGCACCAAGAGCCGCTGAGCCGAGACGCTGGCAAAAAAGCCACGCCAGCCGAAAGGGTCACGCTGGCGACCCGTGGGGCTCCTCCACTGGGAATGTCCTGGTCCGTGGTCAGCAAAAATTTATCGGTAAGTGTGGCGTCCACTGGCTCTCTGCGCTTTTACTGGGAGCTGCAATCCTGAGCTGCTAGTGATCGGCCATCTTGGATCTCTCTCCAATTCCTTTCTTTTTTAGCTTTTTGTAACTATTACAGTTTTTTTGGTGTGTGATTAACTTCGTACTTACATAAAGAATCTAATAACTATTATAGCCTATTTTAAACTGATAATAGCTTAAGTTCAATTGGATATAAAAACTCTACATATTAACTTCTTCCCTGCCACACACACTTTATATTACTATTGTCACAATTTGTATCTATTTCATATTGCATACCTTTAACATATTTTTAGTTATAGTAATTTTTTAATAATTGTCTTTTGCACTAGAACGAAAATTATTTACCCACCGCCATTTCAATAATACCATATTCTGTACTTGTCTGTATATTTACTTTCACTGGTGAATTTCATACTTATCCTATTTTGTTACTGGTTGGCATCCTCTGTTTCTATTCGAAGAACTCCATTTAGCATTTTGTGTAAGGTGGTTTCTAGGCATAATTAAATCCCTCAGCTTTTATATGAAAAAGTTTATGTTATCTCTCTTTAATTGTTGAAGAAGTGTTGCCAGGTGCTATATTGGTTTTACTGTATGTACTATTCCTGGCTGGTAGTTTTTCCAACACTTTGAATATACCAACCTACTCCTTTCTGGCTTGCAGTGTTTCTGCTGAAAAGTCCACTGATAGTCTAATGGGTGTCTCTTTATGTGACAAGTAAACTTTTTCTTGTTGCTGTCAAAATTCTCTTTTTGTTTGGGACTTTGATAATTTGATTATAATGTATCTGGATGTCAGTTTCTTTAGGTTCATCTTATTTGTTGTTCTTTGGATTTCTAGAGTTGGGGTGGACATTTCCTGTCCCAGATTTGGGAAGTTTTCCGCAATTATTTTTTTGAATAAGCTTTCTGGTTCTCTCCTGTTCTTTTTCAGAAACTGCCATAACCTTCATTTTGGTCTGCTTGATGGTGTCCTATACGTCTCTTAAGCTTTTTTCACTCTTTGTCATTCCTTTTATTTCCTTTTGGGTCCTCTGAATTATTTACAATAAATTATCTGCATTTGCTGATCTTTTCTACTGTTTGATCTAGCCTGCTATTAAATCCCTCTAGTGAATTTTTCAGGTCAGTTTTGTTTTTCTTCTGCTCCATGATTCTTTTTAGTTCTTAAAAATAAGAATTCTCTTTCTTGAAGTTCTCCCTTTGTACACACATTGTTCTCTTGACCTTAGTGAGCATCTTTATAAGAGTTATTTTTAATTATCTGTCAGGTAAATCATGTATCTTCACTTCATTAGTGTCAGTTTCTGGAGATTTATTGCATCCTTTGTTTGCAACCATCTGCCTGAATCTTCATTTTCCTTGACTTTCTCTTTTAAAGTTTGCACATTAGGCAAAGCAGGCACATCTCTCAGTCTTCATAGACTGAATTTGTATAGAAGAAAACTCCCACTAATTCTTCTAGTCAGAGATTCTGGAGGCTTCTCCCAATTCTTTTCCTCCCCAGGGAGAAGCAGATAGTTGTGTTTTATGTTCATTTCCTCTGTGCTAAGCAGGTGGGGGGTGTGAGAGTTGGACTATGGCATCTAACAGCCTAAGTTACTTTCTCTATTCAGGTAACTAGATTATGTGAGACTCATCAGAGCTTTAAAACTGATAAACATATTCTACCTACCTTTGGGAAGCCCTAGAGAAATTGGGATGCTGGATGCATGGGTCAAATTCTTCCCCACCTCAGGGGGAAGCTAAGAACTAGGATTATTTGGTGGGCCACTCTGTGTTGAGCAGAGAAGAGGATGAAGGGCATCTCTCAAGTTGTTCTACCCAGGATGTCTAGACAATACTGAATATATCAGAGCTCCAAGATTGGCAAGAAAAAAGTCAGGTCTCTGTGAAGGTCTCTTGGAAAAGCTGAATTTGGAAATCAGCCACTTACTCAGCTTTTCCCCACACCCCTGCCCCTCCCCTCTAGTGAAACTGGCACCTAGGGACATCTCTTCCTGATCATATGACACTGACCCAAGGGCAGGTCCCGAATCCTCCTACTGGCTTTGTTGAGTATGCTTTCACATTCTCCTCAGGTGAAGCAGCATTTCAATTGTTTTCTCATTTCTTACAATGTAAATTTGTGCATGAATTGTTGCTGATTGGATGTGTCTGTAGGGATAAGAAGGGCACAGAGCTTCCTTCTCTGCCATCTTCTTCATGGCCCACTTTATGACAAGATGATTTAAAAATTTATAGAAACCAAAAGAGTTAAAGGTAGTCAGAATACATCTGGATAAAGAACAAGGTGGAAAAGTTTCTTTACCAGGTATCAAGGCTATTATAAAATTGCAGCTATTAGGCAATGATGTATTATTCAGAATTAAACAAAGTACATAAATTTTACCAGTATTATGTTAAGTGAAAATAAGATAATAAATGACTCAGAATTAAGACTCATGAACATATAGGGACTTGATATACAGTAAAAGTCATGGAAACAGTTGTGATAGTCAGTCTTTAAAAAATTTGTTCTGAACAATAGGGTATCCATATAGGAAAAAAAGAAATTTGACCTGTATCTCACACTGCATCTAAAATTTGGACTATAGCAAATCAAATTGTGAGAGGATAAAAGTTAAGCATCCAGAAGTTAATATAAAAGAAGATCTAATACCTTAGATTGAGAGGATACTATTCAATAGGATTAAAAAACACCCATATAAAAAATAAAATATTGGTCAACTTGACTGTATTAAAAATGTCAAATATTAATTTTGGCTGGGTGCTGTGGCTCATGCCTGTAATCCCAGCACTTTGGGAGGCTAAGGCAGGCAGATCACAAGGTCAGGAGATTGTGACCATTCTGGCCAACATGGTGAAACCCCGTCTCTACCAAAAATACAAAAAAAATTAGCTGGGCGTGGTGTCACACACCAGTAGTCCCAGCTACTTGGAGGCTGAGGCAGGAGAATTGCTTGAACCCAAGAGGCAGAGATTGCAGTAAACCGAGATTGCGCCAGTGCACTACAGCCTGGGCGACAGTGTGAGACTCAGGCTCAAAAAAAAAAAAGTTTTAATTTTGAAAAAAAGCTGCCATTAGCAGGCATAGCTGGTAATCCACAGAGCAATGGAAGATATTTGTGCTAATATATCCACAAAAAAATTGTTCCCAGAATATGGAAAGATTCTCTGCCTAATAATAAGGAAAATACAATCTCATGGTTAAATAACTGGATATTTGAAAAAGGCTTTCATAGAAGAGGATATACAAATGGCCAGTAAATGTAAGTAAACAGAGTATTAGCAAACAGTATTAGAAATAAAAGGCACAATGAAATATCACCTTGTACTTATCAGAAAAACTAAAAGCAAGAAGAAAATAGCAGGTGTTGGTGAACTATGGAGCAATGATAACCCCCTTACAGTTCTGGGAGGAGAGAATATATATGTATGTTTTTCATTTTTTTTTTTAAGACTGAGTTTTGCTCTGTTGCTCACTGCAACCTCCGTCTCCCGGATTTAAGCAATTCTCCTGCCTCAATCTCCCCAGTAGCTCGGATTACAGGTGCATGCCACCATACCTGGCTAATTTTTGTATTTTTAGTAGAGACTAGGTTTTGCCATGTTGGCCAGGCAAGTCTTGAACTCCTGACCTCAGGTGATCCACCCATTTCAGCCTCCCAAAGTATTGAGCTTACAGGCGTGAGCCAACATGCCTGGCGAGAGTATATTTATACCATTTATTTGGAAAATCATTTTATATTATTTGCCAATGTTGAATAAATGCAAACCCACAGATCCAAAAGTGTCAATAAATTAGTATCTACCTAATGAAAATGCATACATATATATATCAAACAACATTTATATAAATATTCACTGGAACATTATGCATAAAATCTCCAAACTGGGACAATTGACATGTTTTTCCACAGTAGAGTATATATAAGTTGTTCTGTATTCATGTAACTGAATGCATATAGCAATGCAAATAAACACAATGCAAGAATTTCACCAAAATTATATAAGTAAAGAAGACAGGCAGAAAAGACTATCATATGATTTAGTTTATATAAAACTTAAAAACAGGCATAACAATAGTGTTTAGAGAACCATACTTATGTGGTTAAACCAAAGAAATGCAAGGAAATCATTAATGTAAAAATCAGGCCTGGGGCTGCCTTTTCAGGAAAGGAAAGGTTTAATGACAGGGGCATGAGAAAAGCTCCTGGGTCCTTGCAACATGCTGTATGATGGTAGACTTTTTGATAAATCATTGAACTGCATGCATGTGCACATGTGTGTGTGGGGGGGTGAGGAACAAGGGGAAATGTTTTAAAAAGACTGAATTACTGTAAGTCAATATTAAATATTCGGTTCCCACTCTGTGTTATACTTTGTAAGAAAATTTGTTTCTTAAAGTTTTCATGTAATTTCTAATTATACTGACAAAGCTTAAATAATCAGTTATAAGAGAAACCTGATTTATTTCTGCCATGTAAGAGTAAAAGGACTAATGGATCAGGAAGTAATAACTGGTTTATATTCCAATCTATTGTCCCTGATTATTTTTATATCATTGAGCAAATCATCACCTTCTTGAACCTCACTTTTCTCTTTGGTCAAAGTTGTATGGCAGGGTAACCACTTAAGTTCTTGTCCCTAATAATCTATAAGTTGATTAGTATGTATCAAGAGTCAGCAGATGGAGTTCCAAGAAATCAGTATTTTAGGATTTGCAGACCATATTGTCTCTGTGGCAACTACTCAACTCAGCCATTGTACAATGAAAGCTGCTAGCTACAGACAGTTCATCAACTAATAAACATGTCTGTGCTCCAATAATATTCTATTACTGAAACAAACTATACTCTGGATTTTGTCCTTGGGCAGTAGTTGGCCAATTCCTGGAATGTACTGACATTATTATTGGTCTTCTATCAAGATTTGTGTCTGGGTGTAGAGATAAACTTGAATAAAGTGAGCATTGAAAATGAACTAACAAACAATGCTAACTCTTGTGCTTATTAAGAACCTGGATTGACTGGGCATCGTGGCTCACCCCTGTAATCCTAGCACTTTGGGAGGCCAAGGTAGGTGGATCACTTGAGGTCAGGAGTTTGAAATGAGCCTGGCCAACATGATGAAAACCCATCTCTACTAAAAATACAAAAAAAAAAATAGCTGGGCATGGTTGGTGGGTGCCTGTAATCCCACCGCTACTTGGGAGGCTGAGGCAGGAGAATTGCTTGAATCCAGGAGGTGGAGGTTGCAGTGAGCTGAGATCGCACCACTGCACTCCAGCCAGGGCGATAGAGCAAGACTCTGTCTCAAAAAAAAAAAAAAAAAAAACAACCTGGATTGTCAGGCACTATGGCTCACTATCTGTAATCCCAGCACTTTGGAAGCCCAAAGCTTGACCCCAGGAGTTTGAGTCCAGCCTGTGCTACATGGAGAAACTTCATCTCTACAAAAAATATAAAAAACTAGCTGGGCATGGAGGTGCGTGCCTGTAGTCCCAGCTACTCTGGAGGCTGTGGTTGGAGGATCGCCTAAGCCCAGGAGTTTGGGGCTTTAGTTAGTTATCATGCCACTGCGCTCCAGCCTGGGCAACAGAGTGAGACACAGTTCCCCCCTCAAAAAAAAAAAAAAAAGAACCTGTATTCATTTTACTTGCTCATTTATGCCAAAACCTTCTGTCAGCCTTACTAAGGAGGTTTTTGAGCTCTTATTTTGATTCATTTAACTGAGATTTTGTTAACATATAGGGAAGTGATTGCAAAGAGCATAAATAAATTGGAAACATGATCTTTATTTTATGCTGTAAATTCAATTACATACATATAATGCCTGTATTTAAGCATCCAAAATCAAGTAGAAGTTGAATAATCATCTGTAAAAATAAAATCAGTGCATACATCCCACAGGAATAGATTTCCTAATTTAGTTTCCCTCAAAAGCAAGTTTTATGTTTTGACAATTTAAAATTTATTATGGAAGGTACTTCAATTTAAGGACATTATGCCATTTTGGTTTTTATTTTCTTGTCCTTTCTACACCTATTTTTTTTTTCTGGCTTTTGCATTACAGACTAAGAAACTACTATAACTAAGTGGTTTTAGAGTACTCTGAGAATTTTCCACATAAGGAAACTGAACAGAGATACTAATATTTCTGCTTAGAGTTTGTAATTTCTCAGGTCTCAAGATTAAATATAGAAAAAACATAAACACATACTGTATAGGCATAACTGAACTCCAGTGTATAGCATTACTTCCTATAAAATTATTCATTATTTAATTAGAATGTTAATCTTTATATTTCTTTGGATATTTAAACAAGCCACTATATATTATGGTTGTATGAATCATTTAGTAATCTTTATTCAGTAATTTGGATCTGAGCATTAAAAGACAAATGAATATAGTGTAATCTCAGTGGTAAAAGTCAGTACAAATATTTCAAGTAGTGAATGAGATATAAACTCTCATTGAGATGTCTACAGTTTATCCAATTGTTTTATACTTTATAAACTGAATTCTGATTAAGAGTATATTATAAATTATGTACATAAGGATATTTGGATTATAGTTACTAAACAATTTTCACACATATCACCACTGGCATTTGAAAAATTTCTCCCAAAATCTAGGATGATTATTTTGAAAGAATTACTTGTTAGGTAATGCAGCCCTCCTTGTAAAGATTCAGGATATTTAGTTTTATGGCATTCAGTAAGCAGGCCCATTAGTCGATGTGCTTCCCTGCAATACTCACTTATTCTGTCATACATAATTTATACTGTTGTTAAGTATTTATTGACTGATTTTCCTTCTTGCTATTGAAGATTTATAGCACTAACACTCAGGAGTTGAGCATCCTCAGAGTAATAGTAAGAATAAAGTTTATGCACTAGAAAATATTACAAGAAATATCTATCACTTCTGCACAATCAGTGTTTGGGGGATTCTTCTTTTATGAAGTCCTGTCTTATAAGATTCTCTTTGAAGATGATTTCTCATAAAGACTGGTTTCCAGAAGTTATATTTTTGATAGAAGATGAGATATTATACATGTTACTCATTTCCCTTACCTTTATTTTCCTTTTATTAGTTAGATTTTTATTTCCTTGTGACCACATTTATCCAGGCTTTGTAAACACTTACTCCCCAGTCATGGCCTAAAGAGCTTGCAGTTAGCTTTGCTAAAGGTTTTGTTGGAGTTCTATCACAAAGGAAATTGGGAACAAGTGCAAAAAGAAGTGTATGTATCACAAGGAGACATTGTTTTGCTACAACATGTATGGACCTGGAAACTATGAATTTAAATTAAACAACGTGTGAAAAAACCAAGTTTATAATAAGCTCATTGACATAAACAAGAGCTAAGGTTCTATGGCATATATTTAAGATGTACAAAAGATTAATAAAAACAAGTAAGATTATTATTTACCCAACTATTTCAGTCAAGGTCACAGGTTGCCTGAACCTATTCCAGCAGCTCAGGGTTCAAGGTGGGAACTTATCCTGTGGAGTTCCAAGTGAGACAGATGATAAAAATGTATTGGAAGAAAAAATAGAAATACATAAATATATACATATGTATACATACATACACAGAATGTATGTATATGTATCTATTTGTATTTATATATTTATACATACAAATTGATATATAATATGTATGTATATGTATATATTTGTATTTATATTTTGTTCCATAACATGTACTGTTTGTACATTTTATAGTATACCTACTTTGGTAGGTTAATAATGCTTCTATACCATATTCATGTATATATATATATATGTTAGTGATGCCTGCTGAAAAAAAAGTAATAATATTAATGTATCCAAAAGGCTTTGAGATCACTGCTATAGATGTTAGTATATTCCACCCCCAAGTTGCCTCCATAGTCACAGACACACTGAACAATTTGGAATTTTGTCAGTCATTTTACAAAGACTTATTTCATAAACATTTATAAAACATTTTCTTACAAAGAATATTTTTTATTGACTCCCTAGTATGGAGCTCAGGATGAATTCTCATGTGCACTCTGGTGGCTTTTCTCAAACTTCCTCTCCAATGTACTTCACGAAGCCTTAGTGGTGTCACATCATTAGGCATCAGGTTACTCTGGCAGGTCACTTTACTTTGATTCTCTCAGCAATTCCAACTTATCTGTTATTTTCTCCCATACTAAATCAACCTAGTGTTTTCTTCATTACTAACTTAGGAACAGTGTTATAAGACCTTCCTTCTGCCTAAACGTACATTACACGCATACCACCATTCCTGTTATGTTTCTTTTCTTCCTAACACTGAACTTCCTCTTATTCTAATTATTATCAATACACTTAAAGTAATATTTATATGTGTCCACGGTTCAGAGGACACAGTTAATGTCCTGTATTTTCTAGTGTTTCCCACAGAGCCATATCACTTTCCAGCAGAGAAGATAACGAACCACGGATAAAATAGTTGCAAAGATTACTGAGAAAAAAACAGAAGCAGGGAAGTCCAATAATAAAAACTATAGCACAGGCTCAAATAGAAAGCCCAGTGGTAAAGACAGTCAGTAATTGATTTCTCAGCTTGTGCATAATAGATGCTTCAGATAATAAAAATATGATTTTATAATCCCTCACTTCTACTTGACAGTTGTCCTATTAATAGGTACAGGGAAGAAGGATATGAGTAGTGTAGATATACAGCAATATCAGAATTCCATGCAAGCTGTGGTCTGTTGATGTGCCTGTGACTGACAGGTCTTCTCTATGACAGCAGTGTTGCCACCACCCTCCAAACAAAGACTGTCCCCTGGAATCTCATCAACTTCTACTGCTCTGATCAGCAGCCTGTCAGAGGGCTGACTTGCCTCATCAGCTTGGCCTCTGCTGACTTGGTGTCATCAGTACAGATTTCTGAGGAGAGGGGTTAAGATGGGATTCTGCTCTATATTATGTTGGGAATGGTAGCTGTTCCCAGCTGCTCTTCCTCTCAAAGAATAGGAAAGCACAATACACTTGATAAAGAGAATGGTTTTCTGCTTTGGGGCTAAACAGACCAGATATGACTCAGGTTTCTTTGTCACAGGTTCTTCATTTATGACCATTAATCATGAACAAATTCTAATTTAGAAGTATAGAACCTAAGGTTATATTTAAATTTTACTTACATAATAGGTAAATGATTTCCCATGGAATTCCTTTCAACATATATTGGGTTTATGGTGACTGAAAGTTTTCCCAGCAGTAGAAACAAGAATAACACAAAGTTAATGAGCTGCATAAACACATGTGGGCACATACTCATTGCACACACCATGCAGACAGCAACTATTTCGAAGGATAAGTTGCTAGGAATAAATATGTATGTAGAATTGGTATCACTCATACTTTACCAACAAATTCATTGATGAGAGATTTTGAAAGTATTTGAATGGAAAAGAAAAGGAAAAACAGGTTAGAAATGGAGAACATCAAGGCTTTGGCCCTTGTCCCAGTGACAGGACTTGGACGAATCAGTTATCCTCATGTGACTCTTTGTCTTATCAAACAAACAAACAAAGAAAGGGATAGCAGCGCCTGCCTGAAAGTGCTATTATGATAAGTCCATAAAAAAATCACTATTTTACTTGTGTTAATGAATGTGAAAGGTAACATGATGTGAAAGTGATTTTCCTTTTATTCAGAATTTTCTCTGAAGCCCCAGAGCTAAAAACAATGAATGACAAATAGTTCTCTTCCATTTATAAATAAGTGTGCTAGACCTATCTAGGTGAGATTTACAGAAAAGGGTAAAAGCAGCCCTGCAACTAGTGGTCACATCATTTATTCATAATATAAAAGAAAAAAGTGATATTTCAGGGATAATTCATTAAAGCAGGAGAATTTCTAGGAAATGAGAGTTTATTTTCCCTCCACTACTTATGAGAAGCAAGGTGTTTCTCAATACCCCACCTTTAGCCAGATGCCGGGGTTCCCAAATAAACATTCATAGAGGTGAGAGTATTTACAGGAAACAAAAGTCATCATCTTATTCCATACCTATAGCACTGTGTGCCCCTGTGACACTAAGGGAATGAAGCACAGCTTAGTGAGCAACATCCTAGGACCAAGTAACATGTGTCTTCCAGATATGGAGGAATATGGGGTCAGAGAGGTAGCTTAGGTGGCTGCTTCTTCCCAGGAGAAGCCTGAGGCCAGATGACTAGTTGAAGTAGACACATGGCATAGTAAGGCAAGGAGAGAGGATAACAGTGGAAGCAAGCAACCAAGACCTATTATCAGGGCAGAGATGTGTAATGTTTCCCATAGACCAAGGAGACACTGAGAAAGTAGATGTATGAGATCCTTTAAAAAGCACATTACAATAGAGTTGCTTGCCAGGGTAAAAGAACTCTAGCAGAGAGAAGCAAGAGATGGAGGCCCAGTGTATGAGAGCAGAGGGTGTTGAGATGAGGGATCAAGAGGATCAAGTAGAGAGTGCTCCTCTCATCAAGGAAGAATACAGTATGAGTGGGCAAGGGGTCTCTAAAGAATCCAAGCCTTCATGAAGAGTCAACAAGGAGACTAACAGAAGGTGTGATGGCCAAGTAACATCTCATAACTAAGAAGTGGTTTTGATTCTCTTTTCTGTTGCCTCTGCTTATCACTCCAACTCTATTGGAACCAAAGCAGGAGGTGAGAACTAGAGAACTAAGAGTTAAGAATAAATCTTAGCTAATTTTCTTAGTGAAGGCACTCATGCTAAGGATCAGGCCTGAATTTAGGGATGTAAATAAAAATCACTCTAATAGATGAAAAATAGAGTGGTGATTTCATGTAGTTTAGATTGGACTTTAAAACCTAAAATTGATACTTTCCCTACATTCAGAAGGGACTAGAGGAATGAGATCTTCCCAAAATGTTGAGAGACAGGAGAAATAAATTCAACAGTTTATGTGTGAAGGAAATGGTAGGAAAAAAATATCTGTATACTGATTTAACAAGTTTAGTCCAATCAGTCTATATACAAATATACTTTATGTCATCTATTTAAACACTTATTTATCTAGAGAAAGAGAATAATAAATATATAGATACCGAGAGTGTGTATATGTAATTTAGTTACTATAGGGTACTAAATACTTTTAATATTTTAATATGTTCCTTCATTCACTAATGCTTTTTTCTTGTAGCACCTTAAGTTTCATGGGAAGCAACACTTATCTACTCTGTTTTCATATAATTTGCATAGGTTGAATGCCTTCCAACTTCAATGTTGGACAGTGTCCCAAATCTGTCCATTCAGTATATTCCTTAGAATCTTGTTCACAGTGATTATTTAGCAATAGGCATGTGATACAAGCAAGAACAATCAGAGCCAATGAGATTGAGTTCCAAGAATTTAGAAAAATAAGCTTCTGTCCACTGGACTTGAAGCAAATGGAATGTTAACATAGACATACTGAGAACTACTTTGTGACCATGTGAAGGTAGTATGCATACAGATGCAGCAAAAACTTAGAAACGTAAAACTTGCAAAAGAATAAATGTTTGATTACTGATGGATTGTTGAGCTCCTGGATTCAGTTTTGGCTAGAATCAAACTAATTCTGTAGTTGTATCATATATAAGCTAAGCTAATAAAATCCTTTTTTGTTTAAGCCAGTTTCAGGTGTTTTCTTCCCACTTTCACTTAAAATAGTTTTTAGGAATATCCTTCCTAAAAATTGAGGACTTTCAAGTGAACATGATTGATGGTTGTAAATAAATAATATTATGTAATGGAAATAGAAGTAGATGAAGTACTTAATCAGTAAGAGTTCATTTCAGTTAAATGGACACCCTATCAAAGCTATTTGAAAGAATATCTTTTTTTTCACAATAAACTGTCCATGTGAGACTATATCTAAGTTTCACAATCTTCTAGTTTGTTTATTAAAATATGCATCTTGTTTTAGACTTTTTAGGCAAGGCATTTTTGGATTATAGTGCTTTTTACTACGTAAGTTGCTTTTAGAGTTACTAAATATTCTACACATTGTGGTGTGAAAACATACTCAACCTAAGCAATTTGAACTTAATTTTCCTACTTTTTCAAGATTGTTTTGATGTTTGTAAACCAGGAAAATCAATAATTGCCATAAGCCAATCTATAAAAGTATGTTTCCATTTTGCCTAGTAATGTAGCAATTGCTGGTAGAGAAGGTAAGCACATCATATGATTAGAGAAAGGAAGCATTCAGCAATCTGTCAAGTTGAGCATAAAATTTGTAAATCCTCTTTCCCCTGGAGCTAAATTTGGAAAATGAAATTCTGTAGCTATTCCTTCACACCCACACATTTGAAAATAGAAAATAAATGCAAGAATTTTTGACAAGCGAGTCTCTGCTGGTTATTTTTGTGATTCCATTATAAAAACATTACTAGTTAAAATAGTAAAAAATACAATATACAAATCTAAATAATCCATTATCCATGTTATAGCTAGTAAAGAGTGCTTACTTTGTTTTAGACAATATTCCAAATTCTTTGTATGCATTAACTCATTTTTGAAAAAAAAATCCTAAAATTGATATTATTACCCCATTTTACAAAGTTGAGAAAGTTGAGGAAAACTGAATTCATGTACCTCAAGTATAACACTATGACCCGAGGACAAGATATATTTATGGACTAATTTAGATTCCATTTCCCATTCCATAACTGTTGTTTTGCTTTCTATCCTTCCATCCTCCTCCAAAGATGTATATTATTAATTTGTTGACTTGGTAGATCTTTGTTATCAGCATTTTCTTATTATAAATTTTAATTTACTGTATATAATCCTTTTAAACTTTATTTTATAAGTGTTCTAGTTATTACGTGGTCCTTATAAATATTTCAATTATAATATTATACTCAAATGACTGAACAAGTCAATGAATTTAACTATTGACATTTCTTGGAAGAAAGAGTTGTCTTTGAACTTTTACAATTGAAAAAATAATGTTGCTACGATAAACATAATGTTTGGCATACATATTTTTATTTGTTTCTATTTATTTCATCAGGAAACATTCTCAGACTGAGAATTGACAGATCAAAGTATGAATACTTGTTTCAATTACATGCTGCCAAAATGTTCATTTCAAAGCAGTTGTGCTAATTTATACTTTTGCAATCTGTTGACATTTTCTTTTGTTATTATTATTATTGTAGATCAAGGAAAATATATACTGTTCCATATATTCTCTTTAATAATTATTGATGGTAACACTGATTATTATTTAAAAGACTAGAAATGGCTAGGCTTTCTGTGAATATCTTTTGAAATTCTTAATACTCCTGAATGTTCAACACAATACTAAATAAAAAGTAGCTGTGCAGCTTTAATATCCCCATCACAAACTCTTCAAATGTTTTCACCTTAAAGTATCCCCTCCATGCCTTAACTTAATGAAGAGTTGCCTTAAAATAAAACATACAACAAAGTATGCATTCTACTATTTAACAATCTTGACTCTGTTGATTAATTAATTTTCCGAAAAACAAGCCCTAGTGACTTTTACAGAATTGTGTTCATGTTTTGTAAATTGTCCTTGATGCAGTTGGTTCCTTTTTGAACATTACATCATGTATATTATTGACCTACTGGTATTTTTCCAGTGTTTTCTCTTTTCAGATGTTCATTAGTCCTTATTGAATTTGATATATGACTAGATGTCTTTACTAAAGGAACGTTTTGATCTCTAATATTTGATGACTTGAAAAATGCATCCCATCAGGACATATATTAGAGAAGAAAAGGCTAAAAAGAGAGAGAACTATGTTTATCTCCAGAGGGACCCTCTCAAGTATTCACTTGGTACTGATCAGTGCATACATCTGAGGAAACTTCTCAACACATGAGAAATAACTACTTGGAAAGGATTACAGGAAACAGTGTCTAAAGCTCACATAGAGCTCAACTAGTACCCATTTACAGTGAGCAGGATAGAAACCTTATAATTCACTGGGCACAAGTTAGGGTATTAAGAAAGACCTTTCTCCTGTTCTGGGACAAAATTAATCCTCCACTAAATACTGCTCTGACCCCATTTAGCAAAGCCTAAGACAGAAAGTAAAGGATCAAACTACTTTCAAGAATACTTTTAGGAACACAGAAATATGCAACAGCTGATTATGCAAAATATAAATGTCTGCCATAAAAAATGAACAAAGGCATATAGAGAAACAGTAAGATAGAACCTATTAGAAGAAGGAAAATTAGCCAATCATCACTGACAGATGACAAAATTTAAAAACATGAATATTTATAGTTATTTTAGAAATCTGTAATAGGTCCGGAAAGCTAGAAGAAAGACTAAAAAAAATGTTAGTAGAAAAACAAAAGATATGAAAAAGACCCCAAACAAAATTATAGAGACAAAATTGAGAATTTCTGAGATAAAAAATGCTATATGTGAGATCAATGACAGATTAGACATTGCAGAAGAAAAGATTAGTGAACTTGAAGACATAGCAACAGACACTATCCAAAATTAAACAGCAAGATAAAAACAAATTTTGAAAACATAGAACATCTTTGAATTGTAAACCAAATTAAAAAAGCCAAATGTATATGAAATGTCCATTGGCATTATATTCCTCCTCTTTGCAGAACTTCCTTGAATATACTTTATGGAGTATTTCTGTTGGTAACAAATTACCTTTGTATATACAAAAGCTATATAAAAAAAAATATATATATATAAATAGTTTTTTTAATGTTCTGTTTTCTTTTAGCATGCATTATTTCTTCTTTCTTGAATTATGTGTCGCCATACTTGCTTTGTTACTCTGTAGGTGACGTGTCTTTTTCTTGGCTGCTTTTAAGATTTTCCCTTTTATCAAATTTTAATCAATTTTAATATGTGAATTGGCATCATTTTTTCATGTTTCTTTCTCTTGCTTCTTCAATTTGAGGTTTCATAGTTTTATAAAATTTGAAAAATTTTTACATAACTTTTTAAAATATATTATCAGATCTCCCTCTGATGCTTCTTTTTGGGAACTGCAGTTAAGCACATATTTGGGTTGTGGATATTGGTCCATATCAATAATCATACTAAATAGAAATGATTTGAATTTTCTAACTAAAAGTCAGAGATCATCAGATATATTTTATAAAAAAGCAAGACCAAACTATATAATGCTTACAATAAACAGTTTACATGTAATAACATTGGTTTGTTTTAGAAAATGAAAAAAAAAAGTGCACTCAGATTAATCAATAAAAACTGAAATAGCTACATAAACACTAAACAAAGCATACATCATTACCAGTAATATTATTAGAATAAAAGGGTTATTTAATAAAGAATAAAGTGGGCAGTGCCTCAAGAGAAGACAATCATTGTAAACACTAATGCAGTTAATTATTGAACTTCAAAATATATGAAACAAAAAATGAGACAGTTGCAAGGGGAAATAAAATTTACAATTATAATCATAGGTTTTAACATTGCTTTCTCAATAATTGGTAAATAAATAAGAGAAAATAAAAACGGTAAGAAAGAACTGAGCCAGAGTATCAACACCAAGTTGACTTAAGAAACTTAATGGCCCACTCTATCCCAAACATAAAAATACACATTTAATTGTACCCATAATATTTACCAAGGCCAGATGTTAGCATACTTTTTCTGCAAAAAGCAATTAGTTAATATTTTAAGCGTTTGGAGCCTTTGTAGTTCCTGTCACATGTTCTTTGTTTTTGCAACGCTTTAAAAATGTAAAAATCATTCTTAGTTTATGAACCACACAAAAACAGGCCCAAAGCTTTATTTACCCTCCAGGTCATAGTTTGCCCACCTGTGTTCTGTGACATAAAATGAACCTTAAAGAGTCTTAAAACATTCAGCTTACAAAGTATGATCTCTGACATGGTAGAATTTAATTTGAAATTGCAAACAAAAAGATATTTTGAAAACACCTGAATAATTGGAAACTAAATAAAAAACTTTTAAAAGACCTATGAGTCAAGAAATTACACAAAGGGGAAATTAAAACATATTCTGAACTGAAGAAAAATGTAGAAAAAAGCCCAAAATATGTGAGATGTATCTATAGCTATATTTATTAGACAATTTGTAAACATAAAAGCCTAATTAAAAAAAAAAGAAAGATCTGAAATTAGTGACTTCAGTTTTTTTTTCCTTAACAACTAGAAAAGTAAGAACAAATAAAGATGAAAATAAGCTTAAGAATTTGGGGAAAAAGCTTGAAGTGGAAATAAATGAAACAGAAAAGAGAAAAATAAAATAAAAAATCAATGAATCAAAGTTAATTATTTGATGGTATCAATCAAATTGACAAAATTCCAGAGCCAGCCTTAATCAGAAAAAATGAGAAAGAAAAATATAAGTCAACTACTGTAGGAACATGAAAGTTGACATTATTATAGATTTAAAAACATTTATAGGATAGTAACATTATGGAAAATGATATTCTAATAAAACTGACAGTTTAGGCAAAACAAGCATGCATTGCAATGCATAAACTACCAAAATAAATGATAGTTTACTCAAATTGAATTAGATAACTTTAATAATCCTATATCTGTTAACTAAGTTACTTTTGTAGTGAAAAAAAATAAATAAATAAGAAAACACCTTCTAATAACAAAGTACCAGACCAAGATGGCTCCGATGGTGAATTCCAAACATTTAAGGGAAATACAATAGGAATTTTAAACCAACTCTTCCAGAAAATGTGTGAGGAAGGAATATTTGCAAACTAATGTTAAAAATTGGAAACAGACATGTTATGAAAAGAAAACTCTAAATGAATATCCTTCATGAAGACATACAAAAATTCTTAAGAAAATTTTAGCAAAGTGAATGCAACAATATATGAAAGAATACATACCAGGAACAAGTGGAATTTATTGCAGGAATGATGTATAACTTAGTTTATTATTTGAAAGTTAATAATATTGACCATCTTAATAAACTAAATAAAAAAGACACATGATAACCTCAAAAGACACAGAAAATAGATTTGACAAATTCTAACATCCATTCCTGACAAAAATTCTTAGAAAACTAGAAATACAGTGATATCTCTCAGGCTACAAAAGACATTCAGAGAAAGTCTGTAGGTAACATCATTTTTAATAATGAAACCTTTTTTAATATGATAATTGTTTTTCCCCTTAAATCAAGAGCAAGGCAAGAATGTCCACTTTCACCAATTCTATTTAACAATGTATTAGAAGTTCTAGCCAGTGCAATAAGGCATCAAAACAAAATTAAGTACATCCATATTGAAAATAAATAATTAAAAGAATAAATAATTTGGTCTTTATTCACAGATGAGATGATTTATATAGAAAATCCAGTGGAATCTACAGAAAAACTGATAATAAGAGTTTAGCAGAATTTCAGAATACAAGGTCAATATATAAAATTTATTGTACTTACATATATTAATAATGGACATCAGACTTTGATATTTAATTGATATTCATAAAGAGAATTTAAATTTATGAAATATTTGAGATAAATCTGGCAAAACATATGCAAGACTTTCTAAATTGAAAAATGATAAAACATTGCTGAGAGACATTTTTACAAAATATCTTAGTAAAGAGAGATATATAATTTTTATCGGTCAGAAAATTTGATATTCAGGTATGTTAGATATGACACCAAAGCATGATCTACTAAATAAAATATTGGTAAATCAGATTTCATCAAAATTAATAACTTTTGGCATTTTAAAGACACTTTTAAGAGAATGGAAATACAATCCCTAGACTTGGAGAAAATATTCATTAATCACATATTTGATAATGGATGTGTATTCTGAATATATATTGCACTCTGAAAATTTACAATAATAAGAAAGCAGACAACCAACACCAAGGAAGATATATGAATGGAAAATAAGCACATGAAAATATTCTTAACATCATTAATTATAAGTGACATGCAAATTAAAACTATGATGAGATATGATGACTGATTTATAAAAATATCAAAAATTTAAATATGTGATGATACCAGCTATTAATGAGGATGTAGAGTAACTGGAACTCTTCATGCATTGATGCTGAGAATTTGAGAAAAACAACAACTTTGGAAAATAATGTGGCAGTTTTCTAAAAAGTTAAATATAAACCTACCATCAGATCCAGCTATTGTACTCCTTGGCGTTAGTACCAAGTAAAATGAAAGTATGTGCTTATATACAGACTCATACACAAATGTCTTCAGAAACTTTACTTGTGATGGCAAAAATGGAAAACAACCCAACTTTTCATCAACAGATAAATATGAAAACACATTGTGATATATGCATACAATAAATTCTGCTCTACAATAAAAAAGAATACATGCTACTACTACATGCTTCTACACGGATGAGTCTCAAAATAATTATTCTGAGAAAGGATTTCAGATTTAAAAGATAGTATCACACTGCATGAACAATTTTGTATATTTAAATTCTACAAAACATATAAAAAGCAGAAGAGTGATTGTTGAGGAGAGAAGAGGGGGTATTACAAAGGAATACAGGAAAACTTTTTGGAGTTATGCATATATATAATATGTTGATTATTGTGATTATAATGAGTATATATGCACATTAAAACTTACCAAATTATATATTTTGTTTGCAGTTTATTTGTATGTCAGTTATACCTCAACAAATCTGTTAAAATTATTTTGTATTGTGATAGCTATTAAAGATTAATTATGGAATTCCTTTAATCTCTCGCTAGATTTCAATGGTTTTAAGTAATAATAGTACACACTTTTCAATTAATAAATATCATTAAAGTAGAAAACAAATGAGTATAAAACAAATTAATATATCTTGCCTGGGTACAGAAAGTTTAGAAACTTTATGGAAATCAAGACTTTTTTTTTTTAACTTTTATTTTAGGGTACACGTGAAGGTCTGTTACATAAACATGTGTCATGGGGGTTTGTTGTACATGTTATTTCATCTCTCCGATGTTAAGCCCAGTACCTGATAATTATCTTTTCTGCTCCTTTCCCTCCTGCAACCCTCCACCTTCAGGTACACCCTAGTGTCTGTTGTTTCCTTGTGTTCATAAGTTCTTATTATTTAACTCCCACTTATAAGTGAGAACATGTGATATTTGGTTTTCTGTTACTGTGTTAGTTTGCTAAGGATAATAGCCTCCAGCTCCGTCCAAGGTATCACAAAAGACATGATCTTGTTCTTGTTTATGGCTGCTTGGTACCCTGTGGTGTATATATACCACATTTTCTTTATCCAATCTGTCATTGATAGGCAACAAATGGATGTAGATTGAATTATTTTGGTGAATAAACTAGGAAATACCATAACTGGTCTTCTGCACATGCCAACATCTTAGCATCTCAAAAGGAAAAAGCAAAGATTAAATTAATTCCTTAACATCAGTTTACAATCCTAATGAGAAAGATATGTTCACATTTTGTACATCACATAGAAGGGGGTGAGTGGGAGACTAAGAAATGAATTCAGTGAAGATCATAGCCAGAACTATTTACATTTAAATCATCAGAAAATATTCTTTTTTTTTTGAGACAGAGTCTTGCTCTGTCATCCAGGCTGGAGTGCAGTGGTGTATTCTCGGCTCACTGCAACCTCCGACTCCCTGGTTCAAGTGATTCTCCTGCCTCAGCCTCCCGAGTAGCTGGGATTACAGGCACGAGCCACCACACCCAGCTAATTTTTGTATTTTTAGTAGAGATAGGGTTTCACCAAGTTGGCCATGATGGTCTCGATCTCCTGACCTCGTGATTCACCCACCTCGGCCTCCCAAAGTGCTGTAATTATAGATGTGAGCCACTGCGCCTGGCCAGGTATTCTTATTTTTACATATTTGTGCTAGTTTCATTTCTTCTGCATTTTTCATGTATAAAGACCAGTACATGTATATAAACAGAAAGCACAATTATCAGATTCATTTATGTGTATCATATTTAGAATTCATGTCAAGAATAATCATGTCAGGAAGGATTTTTCATTTCATCAAACAATAAATATTTCAATATTGTATCTTAATAAGCAGGGCCTTGAGCTAAGTACGTAAGGGATAAACAAAAGGGTATTACTTCTGCCTTCCTGGAACTTACAGTCTAATTGAGAGAATGAGAATAATTATATCACAGTAAATTATTAGTGTTTAAGAGTGAAGAAAATTTATAGAAATGAGTAAAATGATAAAAGTTAATATGCCCTCATTTAGAACTTGGATAATCAGATAATGGTAGAAAGCATTGAGAATTTCATTTTTACTTTATATACTTGTTTATAATTAACACAGAGCACATTTTTATATTAATATATTATCTTAGAGAAACAGAATCCATTCCTGCTGATATTAGAATAAATATCAAAACCCTCAGCATTGCTTTCAGGCCTTTTGCAATCTGATCTCTGCCTTCTTTCAGTATTAATTTCCCTGGAGCTTCTTGCTTGTTTTATCACAGCACTCTTTATTTCCTTTGCAGCAATTATTAAAACCTACAATGACTTTAAATCTATCTGTCTGTCAATTTATGAACACTCCCCATTATTCCTCAGTCATCATTTGTTTTGCAAGTGCTTATCACAGTGCAGGGAAAAGCACAGTGCAGGGATAAGCACAGTGCAGGCATAAGCAGGGATCAGCAAATACTTGTTTAATGAATGAGAGGCTAGCCACAAAACTATTAATTCCTACAGACAAATTTCACAAAAATGTCTGTTAATTCTAAACATATCTATAATATTTTATCAAGGCACATAAACAATACTTTCATAAATAAGTATTCTATAATATTGGATAGAAAGATGTAATAAAGATAGTAAATCTCTTCAAATAAATGTACAATTCTAATAAAATCACAATCAAAATTCCAAATGGATCTTTAAGCCTCAGATTTAGTTTTACATAGTTGATTTGGGTGAATTAACTGTTGAAAATTATTAAATACTTTGATATGGAGAAACTATAAGGTGGGGGAGCATTTGCTTCCTTTTTAAGATACTTGATCATATTACAAAAAATAATCAAAAGTAAAATTTAGGTATTGGAAAAATAGAGTGACGAATGTACCAGAAAAAGAGGAAAAAAAAACTACAAATTTTACCTACTAATAGTAATATTTCATAGCTACCATTTGTATTATGCATTTTCTCAGTTATAAATATGAAAATATGTGAGAAGTAACATAACTTCCATCTCACACATGTTATTTCTGACTGAATTTTATTATAATAATTATAAAACATTTAAAAGTTGCAGACTAACATATTTCAATATTTTTCCACCTGAGTATCCCTTCATGTGTGTACGTGTATCATAGCAGAGTTTTTAAAATTTGAAGCAAGGGAGAAAACCATGTATTAGTATATAAAAAATTATGTAGTCAAAAGCCCAATAAAATGGAAAAAACAGGTGGAAAAAATACTTGCAGTATAATGATCATCAGAAACATTAGTTATGTATTAAAGAATTTCTGAAACCAACATAAACAATTAAACATACCTATTAGAAAAAAATATAAAAATGAAATTTTCAAAAAAGCAGTAAAAAATGGCCCACAAAATACATGAATATACATACAAATATATATATATATACATACAAATATATATATATATATATATGAATCAAACTCAATGTCAAGTAAATATAGAGTATTAAGACATTTAGGTAGTATTTTTCAGCTGTTAACCTTTTCAAAAGTGATATATTTTAATGATAATAACTAGGGCTGGAAAGGCTTTATGTAGGTCAACCAATGTCGTAAACATTGGTTCATCTGGTCAGGAAGGCATTGTATATCTATATCTGGTAACATAAGTCACAACTTTACACTGTTGGTCCTCCATCTTTGCTGGTTTGGCATCTTCTGATTCAACCAACTGCAGATCAAAAATTTTCCTGAAAAAAACAAATAGAACAATAAGGAATAGTTATAGCAACAAAACATACAAACAAAAATACAGTATAACAATGATTTATATAGAATTCACATTGTATTCACATTGTATGAAGTATTATAAGTAATCTAGAGATAGTTTAAAGTATACAGAGGATGTACATAGACTATATGCAAATGCTAAGCCATTTTATATAAGGGACTAGAGCATCCATGGAATTTGATATCTGACGGTCAGTCCTGGAGCCAGTACTCCACCTACACCCAAGGACTGTACTTACCCTGTTTTGAGAAATAATTTCTCTTATAACATTTTTATAGAAAGTTATCACAGTATTTAATAAAATATTGAAAACCACCAAGTGACTAACAATAAAGAATTGATTAAATTGCATTACTCATATAATATATTCATAGTCAGATATTAGAAATAATTCTTTAGACAAATATGTAATGAAAGGAAAACTTCTCCATTTTTATTATTGATTTACAAAACTACAAAATGGCATAGAATATACTCTCAGGTTTTTGAAAAATTATTTGAAAGCATTATAAAAATTAAAACAATACCTATTTCCAGCTAGTGTTTTGGGTAAACTTCATAGAATTTTGTGTTTTTTCTTTATTATGCAAATTTATACAATAAACTTTTATTAATTTTATGAACTTTATAGAACCTATAAAAGCTATTTTCCTAATAAAAATATTTGCATAGCATTTTTCTTGCTTGCTTCTTTTTTGTTCTTTGTTTACTGGGGGATTGTAGTAGATCGTGTGTTTTTAATTTAATGTAATAAAATCCATATGCCCTAGGGTATTTCATTTTATGATTTTCACCCATGGGGCCATTATTTCCTTGTTAAGTGTCTTCACGTAAAAAAACAGTCAGCATATATACTGAGAAATGCCTTCCCTAAATAAATGGAATAACATTCAAAGTAGCTGCTGGGCAGAAAGTCTCTCTTAGGGAATTCTGCTGTTAGGTCTGTAGGTTCCCATTCAAAGATGTGGTTTAACAATTTCACAGTTGGAATCCAAATAGTATTAATAGTCATTCTGTGTTTCCCTGAAGGGGCCAGTGCAACTTCTTTTCACAGTAAGGTTTGTATGGCATAGGAATAAAAGTATGAAAAAAAGAAGAATCCATGATTACTGTGCCTGGCTGCTGCTTGACTACTGACTATGCTGATGAGCAACTTAACCACCGCAGGCAAGCCAATGGAACTCTCAACCTGTTTTCTTCTCTGAAAATATATGAGCATACAGATTCTTAATTTGCATAATTTTGTGATGATCAAAATTAAAATGTTGAAAGCACCAGGTTTCCTATTATGTTTTATCATAGTGGGTCTTATGATATGGCATCTTTCAACAAGGCTGAAACTGTATAAAACTATGTATTGTTTCTAGCAACGGTACAGCAACTGCTGTGGTCCAGCAACTTACTAAATATGGGTATGTAAATTCACAAGACTATTTTCCTCTTTGCCATATGGATACAGTCTCATGACTCTAAAGCCATTTGCAGATAACAGTAAAAATGAGACTATAGCTTGACTTTACAGTTTAATATATGTCCTGAGCCTCTTCTCAATTAGCCATAACATTAGTAGTTTAGACATTTGTATATATGTTTACTAAACATATTAGAGAATGGTATAAAATAGCATTGCCCCAGGCAAAATGTCTGATTGATATTACCATCCTGCTGATTTTCTCTTATTTAACTCAATAGCTTTGGGTTTATATATTGTTAGTCTTTGCAATGTGAAATGAAATTTTAAAAATATGGTGACAAGCCTATCAGGCAACAAATATTTATATCTATCTATCTATCTACCTATCAATCATCTATTCTCAAATGAATAGATTGGCGTAACATTTCAACAAAATACACATTAGTTTCTACATATTCCATCTACTGTCAATTCTGAGCTTAGGAGTCTGCATAGTCAGCAAAAGAATATCACCACTTATAGACCATAAGCCATCAAACACACATCTCTTCTTGAAGTTAGTGTGAGTTTGTTTGATATGACGTTATAGAAATGTTCATTCTCTTTTGCTTGCAGTTAGAATATGCATAAGAATGGCAGCCAAGGCAAGAAAGAGCATGTTAAAAAAAAAAAGAAACAATTTCCTATAATTCTTCTACCCAAGGGTTGTGTACATACACACACACACACACACACACACACACACACATTGGTAAAATTTTCAGTACTTTTTATCACCCAGTCAGTGCTAAACCTGAATAAAGATGCCATGAAAACAGTTTTCATAATCTTCGCTATAGTTACTCTTTCTAAGGAATCCCATTAAACTTTCTGTGCTCCCTCTGGTCTGAAGGACAACTGATTCAGACCAGGCACTCAAACCACAACATTTTGTTAGGAGGTATTCAGAATGGGTAAGATTGAAAACAATCTGATGCATGAATAGGTGAACAAGGGTGATTCTTTCTGGAAAGAGAAGTAGGTCTTTACTCTGAATTAGAAGCATCTATTGGGAGAAATATTTTCTAATACAAAGGCCCAGGGTGGGAAGGAAATTTTGAATGTTTAACCGACCCTGGCAAATCTTGCAAACCTAGAACTGGTTTTCTTCCTTGTGAATTTTTCAGCCCTTTTTTCCTCAAGGTTATTTAGGGCAAAAACAAGGTTATGTATATTATTGATTCCAATACTGAGGAATGGAAGATAGTGAAGGCAAGGAAAGAATCAATGATTATCTGGGCTGCCAGCTGACATGTCACCTGTAAGTGAATATAATCCCGTCCCTTGTGTCTCTTCAAACTCTTGCATCATTTAAAGAATCACAGTCTCTAACTTTTAGCTGCCATTGTTTTTTTGATATAGGTAAAACTGATTACTAAGTCACATACTTTTCTTTTTCACCATTCTTAACAATTTTAACAGCTAATTTGAAATGCCAAACCACCACTAATTGAAAATTGATTTTGGAATCAATTAAACAGCCAACTCAGTTAAGAACACATAGAGAAGTTCTATGAACTGCCTCTGTTCCCAGTGAAAGTCTCTGTTAAGTTTCTCTGGCTGAGGACTTAGTACTAATTCACAGCTCTCTTGCAATCCAAAGAGGAAAAATTTGCAACTTTAGCTATTGAACATGGAGGGATAATTTTACTATGAGGACTATAATTTTTTTTTTTACTATAATTTTTTTTACCATAATTCCAGGGTTACCACAAAGTAAGATAAATTATAACTTTGAAAAGATAATGTAAGTTGTATTTATATAAGTTATGACCAAAGAAAAATACTTGTATGTTTTTTTTTTTCCATTCCTAACTCTACAAATTTTATGATTCTTGGGTGTCAGACTAAATGTTTCAAATAACAATTTTTTTTTTTAACTTTCATTCTAGGTTCCAGAGTACGTGAAAAGATTTGTTATATATGTACATTTCATGTCACAGGGGTTTGGTATACAGACTGTTTTGTCATCAAGGTTATAAGTATTGTACCTGAGAGGTAGGTTTGTTTGTTTTTTAAGACGGAGTCTTACTCTGTTGCCCAGGCTGGAGTGCAATGGTGCATTCTCAGCCCACAGCAACCTCCGCCTCCTGCGTTCAAGTGATTCTCCTGCCTCAGCCTTCCAAGTAGCTGGTACTACAGGCATGTGCCACAGTGCCCAGTTAATTCCTGTATTTTTATTAGAGATGAGGCTTCATCATGTTGGCCAGTCTGGTCTTGAACTCCTGACCTCAAGTGATCCGCCCACCTCACCTTTCCAAAGTGCAGGGATTATAGGCGTAAGCTGCCATGCCTGGTTCTGATGGGTAGTTTTTGTCCTCACCTTACTCCTTCCATCTACTCTCAAGTAAACCCTAGTGTCTAGTATTTCTTTCTTTGTATCCATATGTACTCAATATTTAGCTCTTACTTATAAATCAGAACATGCAGTATTTGGTTTTCTGTTCCTGTGTTAATTCACTTAAGATAATGGCCTCTAGCTTCATCCATGTTGCTGCCAATAGCAAGATCTCTGTTTTTATGGCTGCATAGTATTCCATGGTATATATGTACCATATTTTCTTAATCCAGTATACAGTTGATGGACATTTAGGTTGCTTCCATGTCTTTACTATTGTGAATAGTGTTATGATGAACATACGTGTGCCTGTGCCTTTATGGTAGAATGATTTATATTCCTTGGAATATATATATGCAATTATGGAATTGCTAGGTTGAATGGTAATTCTTCTTTGAGTTCTTTGAGAAATGGCCAAACTGCTGTCCACAATGGCTGAACTAATTTACATTCCCAACAGCAATGTATAAGTGTTCCTTTTTCTCTGCAACCTCACCAACATCTATTATTTTTTGACTTTTTAGTGATAGCCATTCTCACTGGTGTGAGATGGTGTTTGATTGTGGTTTTGATTTGCATTTCTCTAATGATTAGTGAGTAGCATTTCTTAATGTGATTGTCAGCTGCATGTGTGTTTTCTTCTGAAAAGCGTCTGTTCATGTCCTTTGCCCACTTTTTAACAGGGTTGTTTGGTTTTTGTTTGCTGATTTGTTTAATTAGTTCCTTATAGATTCTGGATATTAGACCTTTGTTGGATGCATAGTTTGCAAATATGTTTTCTCCCATTGTGTAGGTTGTTTGTTTACTCTGTTAATAGATTGTTTTGCTTTATGGAAGCTCTTTAGTTTAATTAGGTCCCATTTGTCAATTTGTTTGTTGTGGAAATTGCTTTCAGCATCTTTGTTATGAAATCTCTGCTAGGTCCCTTGTCCAGAATAGTATTTCCTAGGTTATCTTCCAGCGTTTTAATAGTTTTAGGTTTTACATTTAAGTCTTTGATCTCATTTTCAGTTGCATTTTGTGTAAGAAGTGGGTGAATTTCAATCTTGTGCACATCACACAGCAATTTTAAGATACAGGCTTGATCATTCTAATGTAATAGATGTGGAAACTGTAATAAAACATTTGACTAGGTCTCATCTGAAGTAGTTTATCTCTTTCTGGTATACTAGGCTGTGACTTCTAATTACACTGCTTACTCTTTGTTGAGAATTTACTGTTGCCATACTCTGCACTGTTTTATGTGCATTATCTCATTTAATGTTCACGTAAGCCGTATGGTGTAGTTACAGTTATTCCTCATTATTTTCTAGATGATAAACCTGAGCCTTAGAAAATAAAATTAATATCCCTGAGGTCTCACAGCTAGTGAAAAATAGAGCAAGATCTTTTAACCAGTCTTTGACTGCAACCTTTATTCTCATCCACTAGGCTATGCCATTGTCACCATTGTCACTACTTTATCTGTACTTGGAAATAGCGTTCATATGGATTGTTATTAATAATAGAATGGTCATGTGGACACTGAGAAGCAATAAGGGAGGTTAAGTAGATGATAGTGCATGAGTATTGTAATTCAGCTTTGAGAAGGTGAATCAAATTCCCCAGAGTGCTGAGGCTCCTACCTGTCTGTTAGGGTGGAGGGATACGTGGTTAAAGAGGTGAGCTGAACAAGGGCCTGAATTTTCCAGTGAGTTCTATTCTGTTTCCTCATGTTGTTTATTTGAGGGCTGTCAGAGATGTACAGCACTGTATATAGCAGAGAGAAATTAAAGCAGACTTTACCTGTGCACATACTTCCAAAACAAACAAACAAAATTTCTCCATTTAGTCCAATCTTGCTAATTATGTCAATGAAGTCTTAGCAGAGCTTTTCCAATGAGGATATCCTAGGTACTTGGGGTCATGGCACTACCTTTACATTAGGGATGTAGAAGCTGCAATCTAAAAAAACTAAACAAGTCTGCTAGTGCTTGCCTCTTAAACTAGCCAGGTACTAGGATATTTGAGAATTTAACTAGCCATGCATGTTACATAGGCAGGAAGTAGACAACTGTCTGTAGTACTAAGGGTGGTCTGAAATGTTGACTTAATAAATTCAATCTCCTATGAAATTTTCTAATATCCTTAAATATGGATTATTCCTCTCCCCATCCCCAATGTCTGAATCACCATGTAACACAAAGTAGAAAAGTCATAAATAATGCCCTCAAAATATACATTTTTATTGATATACCTGATAATTTGTGATGAAATAATCTAAAATAGTTAGGGGGAAACATTGCCTTTTTGGGGTTTCCTATATAAGGAAATTAGATTGTGGCCTACAGTGTTTGCTCAGGGGCTTACAAGGACCAAGAGCCTATTTGGAAAGAAAAGACAATGGCAGCAGGGTTTTCAAAAATATCATTTATTGAATACATGTACCTCTGACAATGCTAACTTCTTTAAAATTTTTTATTTCAATACCACTTGGAATACTAGTATTTTTTTGTTATGTGGATGAATTGTATAGTGGTGAAGTCTGAGATTTAGTGCAACTGTCATTCAAGTAGTGTATATTGTACCCAATGTGCAGTTTTTTATCCCTTGTGCCCACATTCACTGTCTCCCTTCTGGGTCTTCATA
This sequence comes from Plecturocebus donacophilus, assembly GCA_004027715.1. Classification (NCBI taxonomy): domain Eukaryota; kingdom Metazoa; phylum Chordata; class Mammalia; order Primates; family Pitheciidae; genus Plecturocebus; species Plecturocebus donacophilus. The sequence goes on from PVKP010003835.1 coordinate 29,011, forward strand.
GTCTTTTTTTTTTTTGAGATGGAGTTTTGCTCTTGTTGCCCAGGCTGGAGTGCAATGGTGCAATCTTGGCTCACTGTAGCCTCCGCCTTCTGGGTTCAAGCAATTCTGGCTCAGCTACTTTTTTGTATTTTTAGTAGAGGCAGGGTTTCACTATGTTCATCAGGCTGGTTTCGAACTCCTGGCTTCAAGTGATCTGCCCACCTCAGTCTCCCAAAGTGCTGGGATTATAAGCGTAAGCCACCACACCCTGCTCTCCATAGTCTTGTATCACTCTGTATGCCTTGGTGTACCCATAGCTTAGCTACTGCTTATAAATGAGAATGTATGATATTTGGTTTTCCATTCGTGAGTTACTTCACTTAGAATTATAAATTGCTGCAAAGACATTATTTCATTCTTATTTATAGCTGAATAGTACTCCATGGTATATATGTGCCTCATATTCTTTATCCACTTATTGGTCGATGGGCACTTAGGTTGGTTCTGAATTTTCCAGTGAGTTGATTTTTTTAATTGTCAATTCTGCTTTGCACCACCCTAATACCTGCAGGTACAGTTTGATATAATGCTTCTTTTGGGTAGATAGTAGTGGGATTGCTGAATCAAATGGTAGATCTACTTTTAGTTCTTTAAGATATCTCAAAACTGTTTTCCGAAGAGGTTGCACTAATTTACATTGCCATCAGAAGTGTATGAATATCTTCTTTTCGCCACATCCACACCACCATCTATTGTTTTTTGACTTTCTAATATTGGTCCTTCTTGCAGGAGTAAGATGGTATCTCATTGCAGTTTTAATTTGCATTTCCCAGTGATATTGAGCCTTGTTTCATATGTCTGTTTGCCTTTTGTACATCTTCTTTCGATAAATGCCTGTTCATGTTGTTTGCTCACTTTTGAGTCATATTATTTGTTTTCTTCTTCCTGATTTGCTTCAGTTCCTTGTGGATTCTGGATATCAGTCCTTGGTTGGATGCATATTTTACAAATATTTTCTTCCAATTTGTAGGCTGTCAGTTTACTCTGTTGATTATTATTTTTGCTCTACAGAAGCTTTTTTGGTGTAATTATTTATTAACCTGTTTGTTACATTTGATTTGGGGGCCTTAGTCATTAATTTTTGCCTAGGCCAGTGTTCAGAAGAATTTTTCCTAGGTTATCCTCTAGAATTTTTATGGTTTCAGGTCTTAGAATAAGTCTTTGATCCATCTTCAGCTGATTTTTTTATAAGGTGAGAGATAGAGATCCAGGTTTATTCTACATGTGGCTAGCTAGTTTTCCCAGCACCATTTATTAGGTAGGATGTTCTTTCCCCAGTTGGTTTTTGTATGCTTTGTCAAAGGTCAGTTGGTTTTAAGCATTTGGTTTTATTTCAGGGTCCTCTATTCTATTCCGTTTTTTGTTTGTTTGTTTGTTTGTTGTGCCTACTTTTATACCAGTACCACACTGTTTTACAACTGTAGCCTTGTAGTATAATTCAAACTTTGGAAATCCAGATTTGTTCTTTTTGCTTGGTATTGCTTTAGTTATTTGGTCTCCTTTTATGGTTCTCAGTGAATTTTAGGATTTTAAAAAAATTCGGTAAAATTATGTTGGTATTTTGATAGGAATTGCATTGAATCTATAGACTGCTTTGGGCAGTATGGTCATTTTCATCATATTGATTCTTCCAATCCATGAGCATGAGATGTGTTTCTATTTGTTTATTTCACTTATGATTTCTTTTAGCAGTGTTTTGTAGTTCTCCTTGTTGAGATACTTCTCTTTCTTGATTAAGTATATTCTTAGGGTTGTTTTTTGTTGTTGTTTTTGTAGCTGTTGTAAAGGGATTGAGTTCTTAAATTGATTCTCAGCTTTGGTTGTTGGTGTATAGCCTTGCTACTAATTTGTGTACATTGTTTTTGTAATCTGATACTTTATTGAATTTGTTTATCAAATCTGGAGTCTTTTGGAGAAGTCCTTAGGGTTTCCTAGACATACAGTCATATTATAAGCAAACAGCAATCGTTTGACCTCCTCTTTTCCAATTTGTATGTCCTTTATTTCTTTTTTCTTGCCTGATTGTTCTGGCTAGGACTTCCAGTACTATGTTGAATTAGGGGAATCATTGTCTTGTTCCAGTTCTGAGGGGGAATGCCTTCAACCTTTTCCCATTCAGTGGTGGCTACGGCTTTATCACGTATGGCTTTTATTATTTTGAGGTAAGTTCCTTCTATGCCTATTTTATTCAGTGTTTGTATCATAAAGGGATGCTGGATTTCATTGAAAGCTTTTTCTTCATCTATTGAAATGATTACATGGTTTCGTTTGTAATTATTTTTATATGCTGCATCACAGTTATTGACTTGTGTGTGATAAAGCATTCCTGAATTCCTAGGATGAAACCCTCTTGATTATAGTGTATCATCATTTTTATGTCCTGTGGGATTGAAGTAGGTGGTATTTTGTTGAGGATTTTTGCATCTATGTTCATCAGATCTGTTGTTTTGTTTTTTAAAACATCCTTTCCTAATTTTGGTATCAGGGTGATAATGATTTCATAGAATAAGTTAGGGAGGATTCCCTTTTTCTCAGTCTTTTGGAATAATATCAGTATAATTGGCACCAATTGTTTTTTCAGTGTCTGGAAGCATCAGCTATGAATGTTTCTGTCCTTGGGCTTTTTTGTTGTTATTGTTGGCATTTTAAAAATTACTAATTCAATTTTATTGTCTGTTATTAGTGTATTCAGAGTATCTATTTCCTCCCAGTTTAATCTAGGAGGGTTGTATATTTCCAGGAATTTACCCATTTCCTCTAGATTTTCCAGTTTGTGTGTATTGAGGTGTTCACAGTAGTATCAAATGATCTTTTTATTTCTGTCATGTCAGTTGTAATGTCTCCAGTTTCATTTCTAATTGTCCTCTCTCTTCTTTTCTTGGTTAATACAACTAATGGTCTATCAATTTTGCATCTCTTACCAAAGAACCAGCTATTTGTTTTATTCATCTTTTGTATTTGTTTCAATTTCATTTAGCTCTGCTCTGATCTTTGTCATTTGTTTTATTCTTCTAGTTTTAGATTTAGTTTGTTCTTGTTTCTCTAGTTCCTTGAGGCACAACATTAGATTATCAATTTGTAATTTTCACATTTTCTGATGTAAGCACTTAGTGCTATAAACTTTCCTCTTAACACTGCTTTTTCTGTACCCCTGAGGTTTTGATAACTTGTGTTAATATTATCAATCATTGAAAAGGAATTTTGTAATTCCCATCTTGATTTCATTGTTGTCCCCAAATCATTCAGGAGCAGATTGTTTAATTTTCATGAATTTGTATGGTTTTGGAGGTTCCTTTTATAATTAATTTCCAGTTTTATTGCATTGTGATCTGAGAAGATATTTGATATGATTTCAATTTAAAAAAACTTTATTTTGACTTGTTTTGTGGTTTATCATATGGTCTGTCTTGGAAACTGTTCGATTTGCTGCTGAGAAGAATGTATATTCTGCAATTCTTGGGTGGAATGTTCTGTAGATACCTTTTAGGTTCATTTGCTCTATAGTGTAGTTTAAGTCCATTCTTTATTTGTTGAGTTTTTGTCTGAATGATCTTCTAGTGCTGTCAGTGGAGTATTGAAATACTCCACTATTATTGTGTTGGTGTCTATCTCATATTTTGAGTCTAGTAGTACATCCTTTATGAATCTTGGCACTCCAGTACTAGGTGCATATACATTTATGATTGTAATATCTTCTTGCTGGATTGATCCTTATGTTATTATACAATGACTTTCTTTTTTAAAATTACTGTTGTTGTTTTAAAGTGACTAGCTATTCTTGCTCACTTTTGGTTTCCATTTGTGTGGAATATCTTTTCCCACTCATTTTCCTTGATTTTATTTGAGTCCTTACATCTTAGGTAAGTATCTTAAGACAGCTGATATTTGATTTTTTATCCATTCTGATAATCTGTATCTTTTAAGTGGAGTATTTAGGCCATTTACAATCAACGTTAATATTTAGACATGAGGTACTGTTCTAGTCATCATGTTGTTACCTAGATACTTTATTTTTTACATTGTGTTTTTGTTTTTATAGGCACTGGGAGTTTTATTATTTCAAGTGGTTCTATTCTGGTGCCAATCAACCTTTTGTTTCAGGATGTAGAACTCTTTTAGCATTTCTTATAGGGCTGGTAGTGTCTGGTAACAAAAGCTTCCATCGGTACTTTGTTCTCTGAAAATTACTTTATTTTTCCTTCATTTATGAAACATATTTTTGCTGAATACAGAATTCTTGGCTGACAGTTATTTTGTTTAAGGGAGCTAAATATAGGACTGAGTCTCTTCTGGCTTATAATTCTGGTGAAAAGTGTGCTGTTACTCTGATAGGTTGTTCTTCATAGGTTACCTTGTGCTGCTCTCTCACTGCTTTCAGAATTATTTTCTTTATGTTGACTCTAGATAGCCTGATGACTATATAAAGTCCCTTGGTAAAGTCCCTTTTGTGCAAATCTCCCAGGAGTTCTTTGAGCTTCTTGTATTTGGATATCTAAATTTCTAGCAAAGCCAGGAAAGTTTCCTCAGTCATTCCCTCAAGTAAGTTTTTCAAACTTTTTAATTTCTCCTTTCCCTCAGGAACACCTATTATTCTTAGGTCTGACCATTTTACATGATCCCATATTTCTTGAAGACTTAATTAATTTCTTTTTTTTTTTTTTTTTTTGAGACAGAGTCTCTCACCATCACCCAGGCTAGGGTGCAGTGGTGCGATCTCTGCTCACTGCAACCTCCGCCTCCCAAGTTCTAGTGATTCTACTGTCTCAGCCTCCAAGTAGCTGACATTATAGGCACCTGCCACCACTCCTGGATAATTTTGTGTCTGTGTGTTTTTAGTAGAGATGGGATTTCGCTATGTTGATCAGGCTGGTCTTGAACTCCTGACCTTGTGATCTGCCCTCTTTGGCCTCCCAAAGTGCTGAGATTACAGGCATGAGCCGCCACACCTGGTCAGTTAATTTCTTTTTATTCTCTTCTTCTTCTTCCTCTTTTTTTTTGTTTCATTAGGTTAATTTGAAATCCTTGTCTTCAAGTTCTGAAATTCTTTCTTCTACTTCTTCTAGACTGTGTTTGAAACTTTCCACTGCATTTTGTAATTTCCTAAGTTTGTCTTTTATTTCCAGAAGTTCTAATTGGTTTTTATTTATAATATCTGTCTATTTAGAAAATTTTTCATTCATATTCTAATTTAAAAAAAATTTCTTGGCGGGGCGCAGTAGCTTGTGCCTATAATCCCAGCACTTTGGGAGGCTGAGGTGGGTGGATCATGAGGTCAGGAGTTGGAGACTAGTCTGGCCAACATGGTGAAACCCCATCTCTACTAAAAAATGCAAAAATTATCTGGGTATGGTGGCTTGTGCCTATAATACCAGCTACTTGTGAGGCTGAGGTAGGAGAATTGCTTGAATTGGGACCTGCGAGGTGGAGGTTGCAGTGAGCCGAGATTGAGCCACTGCACTCCAGTCTGGGCTACAGAGCCAGACTGCATCTCAAAAAAAAAAAAAATTCTTTATGTTAGTTTTCACCTTTCTCTTATATCTCCTTAAGTAGCTTCATAATCTACCTTCTGGATTCTTTATCTTGTATTTTGAAGATTTCCCCTTGGTTTGGATCCATTGCTAAAAGCTAGTATGATCTTTTGGGAGTATCATAGAACCCTGTTTTGTCATATTAACAGAATTATTTTTCTGGTTTCTTCTCATTTTTCTGTGTTCTTTCTTCTAGTTATTCTTGAATTTATTTTTTATTTGACCGTGGTTTTTTTTTTTTTTTTTTAATTTCTTTTCCCCCTGAAGATATTACTTAAATGTTTATTGTAGCCCAGTTTGGTTCTTGGTGCTTTCAGGGGTGAACAGCTCCTTCATTTTACAGGTCTTTCTATGATGGTTTTCCCAGGTACTGGTTGTAGTAGAAATGTACTTGGTGTGTTAATAAGTTCACTGTCTTACTATTGAGTTGGAATGGCAGTGTTTTGAAGCTAATCTCATTACCCCATGAAGTGCACGATCTCGCAGTGAAACCCACTGAGGTCTTACGATGGGGAAAGATGGGAGTCACCTTAGCTCCTGTGTCCAGCCAGCAGGAAATAGCTCCTCCTCCCAGACATACTCGACCCTGTGTTTGTTATTCAGATCATATAGGCACCTCATTTTATCTTCACAAATACTGATGTTCAAAGTAGAGAAGAACTATGACTGTAACTCTTGTGCAAACCTGAACCTGGAGAATACTCCATCTGTGGGAATGCAGTCATCCTGAAGTGTTCCAGAAAGGCTGCCTATAGATGACACACATGCTGAGCTTCTGTAGTAGAAGCACCAGTTGTTTCTGCAGTGGCGGATGAGTGGGGGAAAAAGGGAGAATAAAGGGTCCAAGACCCTTCATGGGTACCAGGTCTGCCTGTCTGTTGAGCTAGAGCTGCAGCCTTTCCCTGCTGAACCCAGCACTGCAGCTGTGCCTCTGCTGAAGAAAACTTCTCACCAGTAGAAAGATCTGGGACTTGAGTCCTACCATCTGGTTTCTTTTGACCCTTGGATTGTACCCTCGATATTGTGCACTACCCCTTTCCTTAAGAGTAGAAGTCCCTGAGAGCCAAACTATTATGAATGCTGCTCCTCTGGGTATAACTTCATAGTGGGGCTGCCACACTCCAGCCTGGTGCTGGGGAATGTCTGCAAGGGATCCAGTGATGTGTATGTGCCGTGTCCCCAGGTCTCCTAGCAGCAGGTACCAACACCCACTCTGGGGTGGCAGGAGAGTGACAGATCCTATGAGATTCCTTGGTTATAGATAGTCTTAGTGTGCTGGTTATCTCAAATGCCAGTTGTAGTCACATGAACAGAACTCAGTACCTCCTGGTTAGCCTCAAACAATGGCTTTAGCTGAGGTCATGCATCAGCTGTAGTAGTAGCAGTGGGATTAGTGCTTGCCTTCTGTTACCCAGTGAAGGCACTCTAGTTTTTCAGGCAATGGATAGGGATGTAGAGTTCCCAAAGGTTGTTATCCTTAGTGTTAACCTAGCAAGGTAGTTGGAGTGGCAAAACCAAGTGGATGCTGGGTCAGGCATGTCTGAACTCTGGCTCTGCACTTGCAAGGCAACCAGAGAACCCTGTTGGGATCTGTGTTTGTGGGAGGCAGTTTTCTAGCCACTGTGATAATTTTCCTGGGAGGAGTATAACTGCTTTGTTGCACAGAAGAGTCTGTGCAAGGAGTGTAGAGTAGCAGGTGGCAGTAAGCCTCACCCAGCTTTCTTGCACTGGCAAGGCAGGTCTCTCACCCGCAGTGTTTTCTAGCAGCAACCAGCTAAATTCTAGGCAGTCTACTCTCATCTACTCTCAGAACTCAAAACTCCCCCAGGCCATAAGCCTTTCTCTTGGATACCAGAACCTCAGCTTTCAGGCTATCCACCTCTCCTTCTACCTGCAAAGCTGGGCACCTAGCTCCTGTGTCTGGGGCTGCAGCACACTTCCTGCTCGCAAACTGGTTCTGACCAAGGAAGTTTTTTTTCACTTGAGATTATATCATGAATTTCAGTGGGAGCTTCTTTCAGCCTACCACCACTGCCTGAGTTAGTTGGCAGACATCCACGAGATCCCCTGTGACATAAAATCAGGATTGACTTCCTTCGGTTCACACTGGAGACTGCAAATGTTTGCCAGGCTTTTCTGGCTGCTGCCTCTCCTTTTATATTCCCCACAACTCCCTATATCAGTCCCAGTGCTGGGTATGGTTAAGGGCTTCCCCCATGGGCTGGATTGCCAAGTTCCCCAGTGGGGATGTTTTAATATATCCTGGAGGCATTCTCTTCCACTCTGACACTCTGGGACTTTTTCACTTGGCTGCAGCCTGCCGCTTGTTTCAAAGGGTCTGTGGTTTCTTTCTGTTTTCCTGTTAAGTTCTTGTGTTGCTTCCTGGAATAAAGTTCACAGTGTGAATCTCTACTCACCTCTTTCCAAGAGGGAGAGACATGCTGGAAAAAATAAATAAATTAAATTTTGACAGATTACATCCTTATTCCACAACCACAGCCAGGTTGGTCTGGTCCAGATGCACAAGAACATAAATGAATGATTAAGTTTTGACATACTTTACTCTTATTCATTGAGCATTATCAAACATTGCTAATGAAATTATTCACCTGAAATAGTGGTTGCATGAAACTCTCCTGCCTTGTGCCACAGATGAGATGCTTTCAATTTTTTGTTGGGCATTCCTTATTCTTCCGGGAGAGCTCAAATTGCCATGTGAGTGCAAAGAAATATCCTTGGCAGGGTGTTTTGATTCCGTCGATATCTTTTTGTTGATCATAGCAAAAAATGTATTCAAGTACATCTTGAACAAAAAGATTTGACTCTTGATCAAAGCCTTAAAGAACAACAGAATACTCAGTGACCTCAAGGTGATGAAATAATAAACATTGATTTCAAGGTACTAGAAATTAAAACAATAACAAATATTTATTATGTACCGTATTTCTACTGGACACAATGCTGATGTTTTCAGTGTAGTCATTTAATTAATCTCACAACACTGCAATAGGATAGGAAGTATATCATTGCTTTCAGGAAACTGAGGCTTAGAAAGGTGATGTTAACTTGTGTAGTCACACAGCTAGTAAGTAGCAGAGTCAAGATTAAACCCAGGTATTCCATCTCAAGAGTTCACAACCTTAAACAATACATTAATTTGAATCTATTTTCATCTTCTGAGCAAAAGATTTAGAGAGAGAAATATTGTATTAGCTCTAAGATGGCATTGATTTTCATATCAATGAAAAGATAGTGGAAAATAATCTATAATCAAAGGACTTTGATGAAACTAAGTCAGTTTTACAGGAACAGAAATTATTAATTATTATTTCTGAGTCATATTCTAAGGGTTTTTATTTATAAAGTGTCAAAGGACTATGTTAACATGTCAGCTTCCCTGTGAGAGGAAATAGAAGCCAGTGTATTTTTAGACTTTTAAATGTCCTTTTCAGAGGCAAATTAAAGTCATACTTACAGAGCAATTGAACAAGGCATCTATTGACTAGGTATATAAAGTCAGGGAAATTGCTTAACCTTCCTAAAACCTATTTCCTTTTCAACACACACACACACACACACACACACACACACATCCTTCCTATTCTTCTGTTTAACAACATCATAAGGCTGGCATAAATGTCTGCGAAGGGGAGCTTTGCTGCTGGCAGTGGTAGAATGAGTACTTTGAACCAACTTGCCCACTGAAATCAACTAGAAAATTTGAATGTTAACAACCTACTCAAAGACATCAGAGCACTAATAAGATGATGAGGAATAACTGGATGAAGATACTGGAGAGAAGAAAACGCAGAAAAGTAAGCTCAACGTTTGGGGTCACTTTTCCCCTAGGAACATGCTCATTCCGGAAGAGGCAGCTGAACAGCTGAAAAGTTGAAATGATTTGAACAACTCATGAGTACAAGAAGAAAAAAACTGCAGCTAAGATCCCTGTGACTTTGGGCTAAGGACCCTAAAGTTTACATGCCAGGAGTAAAAGTGAGTCAAAGCAAAACTGGTCTTTACAGGAACTGAAATTTAGGTTGGATACAGGACATCTGGGATTGCTAGTGTGCCAAGGGCAGAGGCTATGATTGGAAGAGGATTCAGCAACACTTCTGGAGTGAGGAAACACCATAATTCTTGGTCTAGTAGCTGTCTGCAAGAGTTATGGATTTCATGGATCATTCATTGATTCATGCACTTATGATTTGTATGCTTCTCTCTACTGGTTTTGTATTTCATTAAAAGCATCTTTGAAACATTTATTTCCTAGGTCAAAAAATATAGCCCTATGAAGTATTTTCTAGTGTGTTGGAGGCTTATATATTCTTTCTGTGGTATCCTCAGAATCTTTGTCAGTAGTATATATCTCATACATGTCATGTAGCTCCAATACCAAATTTTTAAATAAACAAACAATAAATAAAATTACAATACTTTATCTTGAAAATCCAGTGTGGTATAATGCTGTTCTGAGCATTCTTCTTATTCCCCTGTGTTTTTATAATGTGCAGCCATACCACATAAGGAAGGAAGAAAGGAAGGGAGGGAGGGAGGGAGAGATGGATGGATGGATACAGGACATCTGGGATTGCTAGTGCACCAAGAGAAAACTAAAGATTTTATCCAGTTCTGCCAGATATGAAGGAAAGAAGGGAGGGAGGGATGAAGAGGGGGAGGGAGGGAGGACAAAGGAAGGGAGGGAGGGAGGACAAAGAAAGGGAGGGAGGGAAGACAAAGGAAGGAAGGAAACAGGACATCTGGGATTGCTAGTGCACCAAGGGCAGGGGAGCGGGAGGGAGGGAGGAAGGGAGATAAAATTACTAAAAAATAGATTCCTGGAGCGATGAAACCACTCTAGTTCCAGGAACATACCCAGCTATCAGCATCTTCATTTCTAAAGGCTTCTAAATGATCTGGGTCCCTTTTAAATGGTTGCATCATGTGTTCCTACCCAATTGTTCAGGAATCTCATTAAGTACATTTGAAAAACTCTTGCCAAGGTTTCTAGAATACAATGTCATAAATTTATTTTTCTTTTAAAAATATCTTTCTCATTGATTTTTAAATAGCCACAGTAGAGACAGGAACCTAATTTCCTAGAAGAATTTAATGTGAGGTGGAAAAGAAATGCCAGCTGTCTTTACCATTCATAAGAGCCAAATGATAATACTTCCTTCTCTTGTCCTCACTTCTAAGATTTTATCAGTTTTACTCAATTGAAACTTCAGTGTCTTTAGTCCAAAACTCTGTGCTTTTAGAAAGTAGCATTCTTGAATGCTTTGAACTTGGCATTTGGAAACCAAACAAAGTTAAATACAAATACCGATTCTCCCGGTTATTCTACTTTGAGACATTAGGCAAGCCATATCACTGAGGCTCACTTTGCCAACCTGTTAAACAGACACAATAACATTGACTTCTTACGTTAGTTTTAATCCATGAACACAGTACAGGAACTGGAACATAAAATGTCTCAGCAAAACCTTTTTCTTTTTATTTCTTTCTCATTTTACTTATTTTTGCAAGAAACTATGTGCTTCACAGTGGCTGTTCTGCTACATCCCAAAGCAACTAGTTGATTTGGTCAGTATAAATTTTGAATTACACTCAAACCATTCCTTATGTAACCTTTTGTATCAAATAGAATATTTAGAGTTTTAGCACTGGGGCTAGGTGGGCTACAGAGTGACCATGATGGTATTAACATTTCCCTCAGCCTGACTAAACTTTAGACAGGCTTGTTCCTGACCCCAAGCTCCTGGTCTTCCCTTCCTTAGAGGGTTTACTTTAGAAACTTGTAATTGTAAATCATTCCCCTGGCCTTTGAGATGTAGATCATTGTTGAAAGCTCCTTGCTGGCTTTACAATATAGGAATGTGTTTCTCAAGGATTTGGGAAATATCTCCTTAAAATCTAATCATCACAAAAGGTAACACCTTTATCTTCCAGTTTCTTTGGAAAGGTAGGAGCCTACGTTGCTCCAACTTGTAAACTACCTCCTGCCATGAAGACATAGAGTTTACTTTTCTTTGGGTAACACCAATTAGCACACACGGATTGCCTTTGATTCTCCTACAGAGCTGGGTATCCAGACTTGACCTGTGTTTGCTCCCCTATTGCTGGCAATAGCATCAGAATAAAATCAATTTCTGTCTCTTCATTTTGTCCAGTATGACTTTTGTTTAACAATGGATGTGTGTGTGTGTGTGTGTGTGTGTGTGTGTGTACATAGTTAATATTTGTCATGAATAAATAGATCCCTGTAATTATTTATTAATATCTGTGTATCTGTTAACTTATCAGAGTTCCTGGGACAGAAAGACTATAAAGCATAATATCAGAGGAAGAGCAGAAGGAATAAATAAATCAATAAGTCATTGATTCAGTGTATCAGTTAGTTGATGGATTAGTCAAGAAATCTTAAATAAATTCAGAGAATTTGCAGATAGTGTGAGTCTTTCCATCATGAATCAAAATCAGTCTCTCTGTCTCCTTTTATTCAATTTCCATGCACTTATTCTTGAGGTCATATGCAAAGGGTATTTTAAGTAAAGGAACATAAATAGGACGCTGACAAACAATCCAAGTGAACACGTATTTTAAACAGATATTAGTAACAGGCTATTCAGTATGTGGCTTACTAAGTATCCAGCACCTTAAGCAGGATCTGTTCTATTATTTTGGCAGCAATGTAAAATGTTTTCCTTTTCTTTTTATGGAAGTGCTGATCTTCATCCAAAAGAAGAGTTTAGTTCTGCTTACTAAGCACAGGTATCATCAGCCACCTTTGATATGTCTGTTTGGCCAGTTGCTTTCAGCAGTAACACTGTCACAAATATCTTTCACATACTTTTCTCCCTAGGAATCTATGTATTAATAATAACTGAGTTATACCTGTTCCATCTGTCACATCAGATTCATTATTTTCATAACAGGAATCTATCTACCAATAGACTGCAAGAATGAGAGTTTTAATATATTTTTAATAGGAGTCTCAGTTAAATTCTTCACTAAGCAGGCAGTCTATTATCTGTGGGATGTTGTTGCTTTAAAAAGAGAGAGAGAGATAGAAATCAATGCCTGTTTGTTCAATAACAGGGCAAAAGAGAGGAGAACACGTTTGCAAACAGCAGGTGAGGCTTTCAATTTGGAAAGCAATCAGAGTATCAGTTGTCTGCCTTCAAGAGCAGAGCTCATAGATATATACCAATTCAGGGGAGGAGATCCAAACACAGTTCTTTATTTTGAGATTTACACATTTACAATGACATTCCTGACACTCCTACTTATATCCTGATTCTGAAAGCCTATGCATTGAGGCTCAACTTTGATTCTTAGCAGTCAGCATAGTTTTCTTGCTTGCTTCTGGATATAAGAACAAAATTGTGAATTTACTTTGAAATAAATAAATATGATTTCAAAATATACACATAGGCTGTCTATCCAAAAAAAAAAGCCTAGTTAGAATTTACAGAATTCCTACTGTTTGCCAGACATTGTAGAAGGCACTGAGGATAGAGAGATGTTTTGCGCTAGAAGGAGGCCAGTGGTGCATTCTCAGAAATTAAACTTGAACAGAGATTATAACACTGAAAGAATATAACCCTGTATATTAAATGTCAGGAATGCCTTCCTTTTCTAATATACTAACATAAGCTTATTTGTGAAAGTAATGCTTATGAAAACGAAAATAGGCTAAACTGTATTTATCACAGTATTGACATTTTATTGGACACACATGTATCATATAAGCACCATGGGAGCCATGAGTTAACTTAGTGAAGAGAACATTGAAGAATGCTATGTTTCCTTGAATCCTTCACAACTATAAGAAAATATCTGGTTGGGCTCAGAATAAAATGTGTGAATTAGACATTGATTTTCTTTCTGTAGCAATGTGAGAACATTATTTTCAACACTATTTGCCAAAGGCAGCCTCTGATTTCCTCTGCTAAAAAAGATGCAGCCTTGTGATTTGAACCCAGAAACTCTGAGGTTGATTCTGTTATCTCTGCATATTGCAGAGCATCCTAGCATAGCACACTCTATATGTCTAGTAAATATTTCTCAATAATATTTATTCTGTAAACTACTCTCCTATTTCTTATATGTATTTACAGCATTATGTAGTGACTACTTTCAAATATAAATGGGTTATAAATATTCCGTTCTGTAAGTGAACAACACAAATACACAAACCCTTTTTCCCAGTCATGTTATGACACAAACTAAATGCAAATTAAATGCAAATAGCATTAACTAAGTGCTGTAAAATAGAGGCATTTTTATCTTGAGATAGTTTTTAATGCTTGCAGGTCAACTTTCTTGGGACAAGAAAGAAGCAGCTATTCTTTAAATGAGTTACAGATGTAGTGATAATGGATATTCACTGCTGCCTACATCTGTTGATTCCTGGATTAAGCATTCAGGCTTAGATGTTACTGTATATTGACTGCTGATTGAAAGCCTGTATCCCATCCTGTGGGATAGCACATCAACCTCACAGGATGTTGCCTCCAAAATGGCACCCCAGTTGATCCTTTAACAGAGAATCTACTATTTTATCAAGCTAGTATTTTCTGGATAATGAGGTACATGGGAAGACCCATTATTTCTATGAGTGTGATTCTTTTGCTCCACTTCCATTGCTATTAAACGAGTGGTCAGCAATTTTTATTAGTACACTACTCTTATGGGTTAATTATGTCCTGCCAAAATCCATATGTTGAATTTCTAACACTCAGGTCCTCAGAATGTGACTTTATTCAGAAATGTTATCATTACAGATAAAATTAGTTAAGCTATGGTGATAATGCCACAGCGTGGGTCCCTGTGATATTGGGTTACAATTAAACATACATACTTTGGACTTTGTTGAGAGCTCCTGATTCATAGCCACTAAAGTCTATGTAATTTCCTAAATGATTATTGCAATAGAACTATCTTTTGAAATAATATTTTGTCCTTTTTCCTTGCTTCCTGAAGCCTCTCTGCAGCAGCTAAAAAGAGGAAAAAGTGAAAAAAGTATCTTTCTTTTATTCATAACAGGTACCTTTAAACCACATCCGCCTTTATGTCACTGAAGTGATTTTTTGAAAGCCTGTGCAAAACCACAGGATGGAGGGCTTGTTGGCAGGGAAATAAGCACTTAATTACAAGATTGGAACATTCAGCCCCATCCCTGACATTTGGAAAGGGGTGAAGAGCTAAATGTTGAGTTGATTTCTAGTTGCCAATGATTTAAGTAGTCAAGCCCACATAATATTAAGTCTCTATAAAAACTCAAAAGGACAAGGTTCAGAGAGGTTGGTGAACAAGAACATGACTATATGTTGACCAAGAACACAACCATGTGCTTCTGTGTTAAGGACCCTTCTGGACCTGGCCCTGGCCCTATATATCTCTCTTCCTCTGGCTGTTCATTGTATCCTTTACATCTGTCTGTGGGATATGATGCTACCTCAACATAGATAATATCAGAATTGTATTAAATTGTAGGACACCCAGGTAATGTCCACAGAGAATTAGAAAATTGCTTGTTGCAGTGAAACTCCCACAAATTAAGAAAAATGTGGGCTTTTTTTTGTTGTTGCTGTTTTTTTTTGTTGTTGTTGTTTTTTTTTTTTTTTTTTTGCATAGCCCCTAATCCATTATGACTAGTGTTCTTATTTTAAAAAATGAGAAATTTGGGCGGAGGCACACACACAGGAAGAAAACTATCTGAAAAAATGGAGCTATACTATTACAAGCCAAAAACTACCAGAAGCTGGAAGATAGGCCTGGAACAGGTCTTTTCCGAGTACCTTCAGAAGGAGCACGATCCTGCTTGTAACTTGATCTCAGACTTCTAGATTCCAGAAATGTGAGACAGTAAGTTCTGTTCTCTAAGCCACTCACTGTGGGGTACTTTGTTAGTAGTCCTAAAGAAACTAATATTACTACTAAAAGAAGTTGGCAATGATACACCAATATCTTGTGATAGACATTCAGTTGTGTTTTTATCACTCATGAGCAACTCACCTAAGAGGAAAAGAGGCAATAATGTGGAGGGAAAAAAGGTGAGCAAACTAACAGTTTCTCTAAGAAGTTTCATAGGAATAGTATTGTTTCATCTTGTCAAGGTTCCCAGACACAAGTGAGACCCCAGTAACTGATTTCCCTGAGAATCAGCGTCATGAAGGACCAATCAGATAGAAACAATTAAGGACCAAAATGCCACCTTAATTTGTAGATATAGCCATCACCATGTCAGATCTAGGACATTCCCCTAATAAATAATATACACATCTCATGTGAATGTAAGAGATATGAATGTTCAAATAGTTGAATTTTTTTTTTTTTTTTGAGACAGTGTCTCGCTCTGTTGCCAGGCTGGAGTGCAGTGGCTCTATCTCACCTCACTGCAACCTCTGACTCCTTTGTTCAAGCAATTCTCCTGCCTCAGCCTCCTGAGTAGCTGGGATTACAGGCATGTGCCACCACACCCAGCTAATTTTTGTATTTTTAGTAGAGACGGGGTTTCACCACGTTGGCCAGTATAGTCTCGATCTCCAGACCTCGTGATCCACCCACCTTGGCCTCCCAAAGTGCTGGGATTACAAGTGTGAGCCACAGCAACCAGCCCCAAATAGCTGAATTTTTAAAAAGTCTACCTCTGTAAATCTCATCAGACTTATTAAGAAACCACTGGTGGCCAGGTGCAATGGCTCATGCCTGTAATCCCAGCACTTTCGAAGGCCAAGGTGGGCATTTCAGGAGGTGAGGTGATCGACACCATCCTGGCTAACACAGTGAAACCCTGTCTCTACTAAAAATACAAAAATTAGCCAGGCATGGTGGCATGCACCTGTAGTTCTAGCTACTTGGGAGGCTGAGGCAGGAGAATGGCTTGGACCTGGGAGGCACAGGTTATAGTGAGCTGAGGTTGTGCCACTGCACTCCAGCCTGGGTGACAGAGCAAGACTCCATCTCCAAAAAAAGAAAGAAACCATTGGTTTCTCTTATTGTCTATGGTGGGCTCCAATCCCACAGGTTTATTATCAAAATGGTAATCAGATTCCAGATATCATAAATCTACGAAGATTTTCAGTCATGCTCTATGGATTCTAGCAACAAAATCAACATAAGAATATAAATGCAATCTTGAGACAATATGAAAATGTACAAATACCTTCTATTTCTTTCTCTCTTTTTTTGAGATGGAGTCTAGCTCTTGTTACCGAGGCTGGAGTGCAATAGTGCGATCTCGGCTCACTGCAACCTCCGCCTCCTGGATTTAAGCAGTTCTCCTGCCTCAGCCTCCTGAGTAGCTGAGATTACAGGCATGTACCACCATGCCCGGCTAATTTTGTATTTTTGGTAGAGATGGGTTTTCACTATGTTGGTCAGGCTAGTCTCCAATTCCTGACATCAGGTAATCCGCCCACCTCGGCCTCTCAAAATGCTGGGATTATGGGTGTAAGCCACTGAGCCCAGGCTTACAGCTTCGATTTCTATGTGTATGTGACAAATATCAAAATTAAAAATTAAAATATATACCGGCATTTGAGAAAAAAAGAAACAATGCTTTGGAAAAAGGTGTGTTTGTCTTGTGGTTTCTGAATCTGTTGGCATATTGCCCTGTGCATTTGAGAGTATTTGTGTTCTATTTTGAAAAACGAGTTTATCCATATTTTATAGAGAACATAATTTTTTTCTGTGAATTAATGCAAAGTATAACACTATATAATTGCTTTTTGTAAATTACCCTTGGCATTATGCTTTTTCCCTGTATAAAAGGAAGGAATTACATAGATTGGCTGTTATTCTAGTCATGAAAGAGATGACAGATTTCAAAGGGTTAATGGACAAGAGTCTGTTAGAAGAATGATTAATAGAGGACAGGGTTAGGAGAACCAACAAAGGATAACAATGTGTCATCTAGACCTGAAGAAGCAAGAGCAAGAATGGTTTTATCAGAACTGTATAAAAGTTGTGGCTGTGGTAGAGGCTTCATTCACCAGGAGCTCTTGTTGAAAGTACAATATAGCCACTGCTAAAACCAGGCCTGGTCGGGTGAGAGAAAGGTGAATAAACATCCTACACTATCTCTTCTGTCTTTGGTCTTCTGTTGGTTTCTGTCAGAATGCAAGTGACTCCAAAGAATGGTACTCTCCAAAGTCACAGAGTGGGCAGAAGAGAGAGGATGGATGTAGTGTTACAGGATCTCTGGAGTGTTAATTTTTCAGGCCGAAAATCTCTGTGGTCATGGTGCCTTTGCCTGAGTTTTTTGTCCTGCAGTAAGGAAGAAGGAGGTACACAGACAAGTAAAGGGTGAAGAGTTGTATTTAGTGTTAGAATAGCTCAGAAGAGTGGGTAGCTCCTCCCTGCTGGCAGGCCATCTCTGCAGCTCTTGTTGAAAGTACTTCTTTCACTCCCTTCTGTGGGAGTGGCATCTCAGCCACCAGCCTTCAGGCACTCCCTGGCCTGAGGGTGGGGCCTTACTGGGGACCCTACCCACTTCCACCCAGGAATCAGTCTGCCTCCTGCTAACATTCATGGCTTCAGGACTCAGCCCCACCCTTGCCTCTGAGATCAGAGCAGGTAACAAACAGAGAGAGAGCAGACACCCATGAGCCTGTAGGGATTGCAGGGGAAGGGAGGTGTCCTTCCTGCCTTCCAACCGCCCCCACAGAGATGCCCAGGTCCTGTCCCTGGTAGAGTTGCCACAGCTATTCCTAAGCTCGAATCCTGCCAACTCTGAAGGAGCAGGGCTCCTGCTTGTCACTCAATCCTGCCTGCCTCCTGAAGCAAGAGGCCCAGGTCTGCAGCCACAGGTGCTGCAGCTGCACCTGGGAGGGCAGATCCTGCCTATTCCTGGCTCCCCAGAGAGCACAGGGAGGCTCGGATGCACAGCTGCAGTTTGGGTGGCTGTATCCTGACCCAGAGTGTGGGACTCCTGCCCGCCTTGTAGAGCAGGAGGCCTGGATCTGCAGCTGCAGTTTGGGTATATGCAGTGGCACCTGGGGAGCTTCCATTCCAAATCAGAAGAAGGAGGGCTCCCATGGGCTTCATGGAACATGCAGCCCCAGCTATGCTGCAGCTGACATGATGGCAGCAGCCAATGCCATCAACAGAGGGGCTCCATTGGTTATTATATTTAGTCAAAGAGTGCGGTTGCAAATACTCCTTACCGCAGTGCTGCAGTGTCATCTTTATGAAGAATCACTGTGAGGAACTTTCTGTAAATCTCATGACCAGGCATAACTCTGCTTATAATGTATATGTCTTTAATTTTTAGTTAACAAGGTAGTTAACTAATTGTATTTCCTTTTTGGTTTGGCTTATAGGTAACTTAACAGAAAGTGTATCTCCTATGTCTAGCTCACTTTACAGGCATCAAATTGCTGCAAGCCTTGTCCTTGCTTTTGTTTCTAATTGCCTTGCTTATAATTTTCCCTCATTTGTCAGTTGTTTTGATGTATTGTATATATTGTGTAAGCCACCTGAAATACTATTATGAAATAAAGTGGTTGTATTAGTCAAGGTTCTCTAGATGGACAGAACTAATAGATAAATAGATAAATAGATAGATAGCTATAAGGGGAGTTTATTAAGTATTAACTCACACAATCACAAAGTCCTACAATAGGCCATCTGCAAGCTGAGGAGCAAGGAGAGCCAGTCTGAGTCTGAAAACTGAAGAAGTTGGAGTCCAGTGTTCAAGGGCAAGAAGCATCTGGCACTGGAGAAAGATATAGGCTGGGAAGCTAGGACAATCTGGTCTGTTTACGTTTTTCTGCCTGCTTTATATTCTAGCCATGCTGGCAGCTGATTAGCTGGTGCGCACCCAGATTAAGAGTGTGTCTGCCTTTATCAGCCCGCTGACTTTAATGTTAATCTTCTTTGGCAACACCCTAGGAGACACATCCAGGATCAATACTTAGCATCCTTCAATCCAATCAAGTTGACTGAGTATTAACCATCACTGTAGAGTACTAGTCTGCCCAGGATACCATAACAAAATACTATAGACTAAGTAGCTTAGACAACAGACATTTATTTTCTCACAATTTGCAAGTTGAAAGTCAGAGATCCTTGTTAGGTTCTGGTGAGAGCTCTTTTCCTGGCTTTCAGGTGGCTGCTTTCTGAATGTGTCCTCATGTAATAAAGGGGCAATGGGGTAGGGAGAAAGCTCCATAGTATCTTTTCTTAAAAGGGCGCTAATCCCATCATGAGGACCCCACTCTCATGATTTTATCCTACCCTAATTGCTTCCTAGAAGCCACATCTTCAAATGCTACCGCATTGAGTGTTAAGGCTGCTATACGTGAATTTTGGAGAGACATAAACATTCAATCCATAATATGTAGTATGTAGAAAAATAGAAACATATACAATTTTGGATTTTTTAATTCCTATTTGATGACCTTGAGGGTTTCATTATGGTATAGGGTGGATTTGGCCAACTGGCTTCAGTTTTGAGAGATTTTTAGGGGGCCAACGCTTGGCT
The DNA here is from genome assembly GCA_004027715.1 of Plecturocebus donacophilus. NCBI lineage: Eukaryota > Metazoa > Chordata > Mammalia > Primates > Pitheciidae > Plecturocebus > Plecturocebus donacophilus. Next base: position 49,072 of record PVKP010003835.1, read on the forward strand.
CTCAACTACTGGACTACGTGCATTAACTCTGGGGGACTTGTTTCGGGCTTTGAAGTTTACCTGTGTAACAAACCTGCACATGAACTGCTGAACTTAAAAGTTAAGATGTATATATTAACTTTTTCATTTTTTTTGCCTGCTTTATGTTTTAGCCATGCTGGCAGCTGATTGGATGGTGCCTACCCAGATTAAAGTGGGAATCATCGTGTGTGTGTGTGTGTGTGTGTGTGTGTGTGTATGATTTTTAATTTAAATTGATACACAACTAAGAAACACAGGATGCTTTGAAGCAAGGCAGTGACAGGATCAATTATAAATTATTATAACAACATAATCAGAGTTGAATTTCACATATTTAAAATACAATGTTGTAACTCATATAAATGAGAGCTAATTTTATGGAAGCTGTCAGTAGATATCAAAGACAATTTTTAAAAGATTAAAATATTCTAAAGGAGAAAATGTCTTTTTTCCCATAATTTTTAAGTTAACAGAAATAATAGTAAAAATGTACTTGAAGCAAAGTAATTTAAATTAGAAATAAGGAACACATTCTTTACCATGAAGGAAATTCTTAAGAGAGAAACTGACAATAGCAGAAACCAAATTAAATATTATGATTTTGATTTCTAGAGAAATTCCTAGAGAAGAGCAAAGAGCTATATTCCCAGAATTGTTTTTGCAGCTGGACTATTTTAATTATTTTTAATAACTTTATCTTGGAAAATAATATGTGAATATAATATTCTTGAACACTATTAATTTGTAAATCTTGCAGGATATACTTCTGATAGTATAGACCCAGTAGCTTCTCTGAATTGAGAGTAACATCTTACTTTAGAAAGTACATATCTGCTATCTTCTACTGAAACATACGTGATGGTGAATTTAGAGTTTCCTATCTCACTGTTACCACATGTAAATATCACAATCATCATGAAAAAATAAGAGTTCAAAGACCAAGAGAAGATATTTCAGATACAGTTGTCAACTAATTTAGGATTCTGTTAGTTCCTTTATAAGATGGATCTTATGAAGGAAAAAAAAAAAGAAAACAAAGAACATCTGCTTTCTTGGGATACTAGAGGACTGATTCAGTCTGAAAGGCAAGTAGCCCAGTAGAAATTCCTGTGAATGACTGCATCTTCATTTATAATATCATAATTTTAGAACTTACCCTAATTATATTTAAATCATAAACTTCCCTATTGCATATGTACATGTGTGTACCATAAAAGGAGATTTTTATATTTTATATGATTGGGAATTTCTTTTAAACCTAGAAAAGCCAAAAAAAGATGTGATTTAGGGGATTTCTAATACTTCAAACTATGTAACAATCAAAAATGTCCAACAAGCTAGGCAATTTAAGATTTAGTAAAGTAAATATTATAGTACATTGTAATGACAGTCAGTAATTGTCATATCTATGCTGCCCAGTTTTCCTCGAAGTGAGTTTGGCCTGAGTGAAAAAAGCAAAAACTAAACTAAACTAAGATATATATTAGGTATGAAATAATCAAAGGGAAACACCCAGAACTACTCTTGCTGCAAGAGCATCTAACAGTGTTACTCTAGAAATCTCAACATTCTCATATTCCTGGATATGGATGAAAAGTCTGTTTTGAACTCTCATTCTAAGCTAAATATATGTCTTTCCACCAGAAGATACCTGAAAATTAATACAGAGAACTGGCAAAATCAGGGAAATCCACAGTATTAGCTCTTACTATATCTGATGTGTGGAAAAGACTTTTGCAAGAAGTGGTGCCTAAAATGAAGCTCATCTTTATTAGGCTATTACTATTGATGCAAATTTCATATTATTCTCTTTTTTTTTTAGCATGTTTTTATTTCTCTTCATTTCAAATTAGTTTTAAATAATATATGCTAATTTCTACATTTTAGGTAAACATCGCTTATTTATTCATTTACCTGTTAATTTCTTAGGTATTATTTGGTAAACCTACTGTGCAAAGGTAATCAAGCAGTATTAATATAAAAATAGACAAATAAACCAATGGAACATATGAATCCAGAGATGCAAACACACAGAAGCAGTCAGTTGACTTTTAATAAAGGCACTAAAGCAATTCAATAGAGGAAGTTTTCAACATATGGTGATGAAATAACTGGATGAACATATAGATTATAAAACAAACTAAAACAAAAATGAACAAAATCAACTTTGACCCCATCTCACACCATACACACACATACACCCAAAATAATTTAAAATGGTTTTAAGACCTAAATGTAAACAAGCTTCTAGAAGAAAGTGGAGGACAGTCTTTCCTTGACATCAGGTTAAGCAAAATGTCTTGAAGTAGAAAAAGCAGTAATCATAAATAAAAAAAAAAATTCCTCATCAAAATTAAAAACAAGTTCTGCTCTCCAAATGATCATTTAAAAAATGAAAAGGCAAGTCACAAACTCAGGGAAAATATTTTCTATACATATAATGGGCAAAAAAAATGTATGTAGAATGTTCAAAGAACTCCTACAAACCAATATTAAAGACACATCAAGAAAAAATATTTAATATATAGTTCACAAAAGAAGATATGGAAATGACCCAAATTGCATAAAGCAATGTATACTGTTGTTAGTCATCATTGAAATGAAAAGTAAAACCACCAAAAGATAGTACATTGAACTCATATAAATGGTTTAAAAAAAAAAAAAAAAACCTAATAATACCAGGCATTGTAGAAAATGTGAAGCACCTAAAACTCCCATCTATCATTGATGAAAGTGTAAAATATTGCAGCCCTTTCAAAACCTGTTTGACAGTTTGTTTTTCTTTACATAAAATAAATATATGCCTATACTATGACTCACTTTTTCTATTTAAATGCATGAACCCAAGAAGGATTATAATGTGTGTTTCTAAAAAGATTTGTATAGAAAAGTCCTAAGAGATTTATACACAGTGAGCAAAACCTGGAAATAGCTGGAATGTTCATAAACAGTGGAATGAATAAACACATAGTGGCAAAATGTTGTGTAATAGAATACTACTCAGCAATGAAAGGAACAAACCACTGATGATACACATAGCAGCGTGAAAAAATTTCAGAAATATAATACTGAGTCCAAAAGCCTTACCCCAAATAGTACATATTATCTAATTCCATTCCTGAGAAATTTTAGAAAAAGCAAAACAAATTTATGATGCTATAAATCAGATCAGTGAATGCTTTGGCCGGGCTGGAGGGGCAGATTGAGTAAAGGAGCAATAATGAACTTTCTAAGAGTATGGCAATATTGTAAATACATACAATGCATATAGAAAACAATGTGTATAGAAAAAGTGTAGTAGTTAAGAGCACTTTGAATCCTAACTCTGCCACTTGCCAGCTATAATGAAGTCATTTATAATTGAGGTGGTGGTTAGAATGGAGTCTACATAGTAAAAATTTAGTGAACCCCACACTGAAGATATACATACTGTATCATATATAAATTCAATGAAATCTACTGGAAATAAAAATTGAGAAAATGATGTAAATACATGGTAAGAACCTTGAATACACACCTATAAAGCTAAGTTGTTCATCTATCTGTCCAGACCCTCAGGCTCCTGTACATGCTAAAGAACAAATGATAGTAATTTTTGTCATCCATTAGCCATTATTGGAGGTCAGCATCTTTTACTTCATTCCAATAAACATATATAAAGTAATTACTCTGAGAGACACTGAAGGATACTGAAGAATTTCTGCAAAGATTTAAGGTTTCCTATCATAAGGTAGCTTGTTTAATAGATTTGGAAAACTCCAGAGGGAACTATTTCAAAGATAATTTTTTAAAATTAAAATATTAGCTAGGACAGGTGACAATGTCACAATCATGATAGTAGTCCTCATACTTAATATAGTATCTAAGTTACAGGGTAGGAGAGACTTGTAAAAGCAAGTATATTAGAGAATAAATAATATATTCCTTTAGGACATAATTAGTAAGCAAAAAATCCAGCCAAAACTGAGCCTCTTCACTCCTATTTGGGTTCTTTAGTATATCAGCCTGCCAAAAAACCATTGGCTATGGTATCTTAAGACAGTTATAAGGCAAGAGAATAATACAATAAATCTGTGCCTTTGAAACATTTCTTATTTTTTTGCTTCTAAGTGGTTAAGTAGATTTTGGGAAAATGGAATTGAACTTTCTAGGTAACTTTCTAGGCAAATATTTAAGGTAATTGGGAATTTACATGTTTTCCTTAGGTGGGCCCTAATCTGGTATATGCTTTCTAGATAGTAATACAAAACACATACAATGCATAGAAAACAATTTGTATAGAAAAAGTGTTGTGATTAAGAGCACTTTGAATCCTAACTCTGCCACTTACCAGCTGTGATGAAATAATTTCATTTCATCTTTGCCTTAGCTTCCCATGTAAAATTGAGAAGATAGTGATAGTAATTATATCATGGGGTGTTTCTGAGGTTGAAGCATGTTCTCCATTTAAAACTTTTAGACATTTTTGGGGACATTAGATCTCAATAAATGATTATTATTTTCATTAAAATAGTTTTGAGTTCTTTGTCGATTGCCTGGCATATTATGTGTTACATACAATAATATTCACTATTTTTAGCTTCATTAACCTCAGGATGTCTATCATGTCTGGCTCAACAAATATATGTCCAATGAATGAGAAAACACACATCAAAAGAGAGATCAAAACTGTTGGAGAGATATCCAAGATGGCCGATCACTAGCAGCTCAGGATTGCAGCTCCCAGTAAAAGCTCAGAAAGCCAGTGGACGCCACACTTACCGATAAATTTTTGCTGCCCACGGACCAGGACATTCCCAGCGGAGGAGCCTCACGGGTCGCCAGCGTGACCCTCTTGGCTGACGCGGCTTTTTTGCCGGCGCCTTGGCTTGGCGGCTCTTGGTGCAGAGTAAACGGGACTGAGTCTCCTTTTGGATGATGTTTGGAGCTCTGTGAAGGCAGAGCAGTCCAACCAGCTGATTGAAAAAGGGACTGAAGAGGGAAGTCAGACTGGAGACCCCCGGACAGAAAAGCACCACGAATTCCAACACTGCTGTTTTAGCTAGCGTTGCGGGTCACCACAGTGAAAATTACATAGATTCCGGAGCTGGGAATTAACAAGCTGGACGTCCACTCAGAGACCTAATTTGAAGGTTGGTAATTACAAAGACGACAGATGGATAAAACCATAAAGATGCCAAGAAGCCACCATAAAAAAACTGAGAACACTCAAAATCAGAAAGTCTCCTTCTACAGAGGACGCTAGATCCTTATCAGTAACGGAACAAGGCTTGATTGAAAACGATTGTGAAAAATCATCAGAATTAGGCTTCAGAAGGTGGATAATAAGAAAATTCTGTGAGCTAAAAGAATATGTTCTAAACCAATGCAAAGAAACTAATAACTTTGATAAAAGATTTGATGAAATGCTAACGAGAATGGACAATTTAGAGCAGAACATAAACGAATTAATCGAGCTGAAAAACACAATATGAGAAATCCGTGAAGTATGCACAAGTTTTAACAGTCAAATTGATCAAGTAGAAGAAAGGATATTAGAGGTCGAAGACCAACTTAATGAAATGAAATGAGAAGACAAGATCAGAGAAAAAAGAGTAAAAAGGAATGAACAAAATCTCCAAGAAATATGGGACTATGTGAAAAGACCTAATTTATGCTTAATAGGTATACCTCAAAGTGACGAAGAGAATGAATCCAAGTTGGAAAATATTTTTCAGGATATTATCCAGGAAAATTTTCCCAAACTAGCAAGGCATGACAATACTCAACTCCAGGCAATACAGAGAACCCCACAAAGATATTCCTCAAGAAGACCAACCCCAAGACACATAATTGTCAAATTTACTCGGATTGAAATAAAAGAGAAAATACTAAGGGCAGCCAGAGAGAAAGGCCAGGTTACCCATAAAGGGAAGCCTATCAGACTCACAGCAGATCTCTCAGTAGAAACTCTACAAGCCAGAAGAGAGTGGGGGTTAATATTTAACATCTTTAAAGAAAAAAACTTTCAACCCAGAATCACATATCCAGCCAAACTAAGTTTTATAAGCTAAGGAAAAATAAAATTTTTTGCGAACAAGCAAGAACTCAGAGACTTCATTACCACCAGGCCTGTTTTGCAACAACTTCTGAAAGAAGCACTATATACAGAAATGAACAACCAGCATCAGTTATCCTAAAAATTTATCAAAAAGTAAAGAATATTACAACAATGAAGAACTTACATCAACTAACGGGCAAACAGCTAGTTAGCCTTAAATAACAGTATTAAATTTACATATATCAATATTAAGCCTAAACTTAAAGGGATTAAATGCCCCAATCAAAACATACAGTTAGACGAACTGAATAAAAAGTTAAAACCCAATGGTACGCTGTATTCAGATCTTTCCTATAGGCAAAGACATACAAAGACTTAACATAAAGGGATGGAGGTAGATCTACCAACCTAATGGAGAGCAAAAAAAACAAAAACAACAAAAACAAAAAACCGGATTTGAACTCAGACCCGGAACAAGCAAATTTAATAAATATTTACAGAACCTACCACCCCATATCCGCAAAACATATATTTTTTTCATTATTATATCATACCTATTCTAAAAGTGATCACATAATAGGAAATAAATCACTTTTTAGTAATTGCATAAGCATTTCACAGATTTAAATGAAATCCTGAGCAATAGAGCAAGATTCTCGTTCTCTCTCCCTCTTTCTCTTTCTTTCCTTTTTCTCTTTTATTCTACTTTCTTTCTCTTAAAAAAAAAGAAAAAAAACTGTCAAGTGGACTGACTTTTTAAAAAGCAAACCAACACCTTTCAAAACAAACTCAGGAGATAAAATTAATGCTTTACAAACAATGAATAGAGCAAAGTGAAATAAAAACAAAGACAGTTTGGGTGGTAAGAAAGAGGGAAAAAGTTCTCATGCAAAATGGACTGAATCGATCAGAAGAGATCATGGAATAGGGAGGCCTTTTTAAAAGCAAAATCAATACTCTGATGGAAGAAAGAGTATAGTTTGTTTTAAAGTGAGAAAAAGATACAACAAATAATCTAGAATATAAGTGATAGTGTTAGAAAACAAATTGTGACTTTTCAAGGAAAGAAAATAACAGTGATGGACTTGTAACATAATGCCTTCCCTAAAATTTAGAACAAAACAGCATAAGGAAGTAACAGAATGCTGACACAGCCTTTAAAGGCACAAATGGGAATGGCAAGGATATCAAAGCACAACATGGTAAGTGAGGATTGTTTGATGCCAGATTACCCAGGTTTTTATTGATCTTGGCACTGTCAATCAATATCTTTTCTCTGTTTGCCAACCAATTCCTGCAAACCATGTGGTGCATGCGCATGTACACATACACACACACACACACACACACACACACACACACACACACACACAGCCTTGAAAAGAACATGATACCCAGCTTCTTGAAGGCAGAAACCATAACAGTGATGTGGAAACCACTGTATTGACAACAAGACTGTGAGAAGAGCAGCAAGCTGCTTCATTGTCGAAATAAGCTGTTTAGATGTTGATTAGGAGACTTATACTATGTTACTTATTGAAATTCTAAGAGTTTATGAAATAACACTTCCCTTGACTCTCCTGCTTCAACATTCTAAGATGATGGACAAGGTTGTGGATGAGATCATGCATGTTGTAAAAATACCATGTAATACATTCTGGGAAACTAGAAAATCGGGGCAAGCAAAAAAGAAAAAAAATACATATGATCTGGGTTACCAGCCCCCAAAACCAGTTTCATATATACTTTATTAAGTACTTCTCTTTGAACCAGGAAATGTGCTAAGTGATGGGCATGGATTAATATTTTGGTATAATCCCTGTTTATTTACTTACGTACTATAAATGCTTCTTTGTAACTCATTAATGTCTTTTCTCTTTAAAGTATGTCATAAACTTTCTACGTATTTTCAGAGGCGTGAAATGTTATGCAAACATAAGAAACCTTGAGTGTTAGTGAATGAAAGCACAGAATTTCCTCAGAATTATGAGATTTGAGGGGAGAAAGCTCTGCCCTGAGTGCTGATTCTGTCACTTAATGGCAACATGGCTGGCATAAAAGTGCCCAGTGTATTTAACCCCACAGATATTGTTTCTTTTTTTGTTAAAATAGGGTTACCAATGTCACCTAAAATAAGTACTGGAAATATAAATTATAAAATTTTGTGTCAGTACTTCACTCATAAATTTTCCATGTATGTCTGCATACATTATAGGCAAGCATTTCTCCATACTGTTTTTTTTTAAAGATTCCTATCACCCCACTATGTTTTTTAGAATTTCTGTGTGTTTAAAAATTGTACTGTTTTGCATCATGTCCTCAAGGGTAGAGAGAGTAGAGGAAAATAAGGAAAGAGGATGAGTAAGAAAATAGTGAGTCCTGGCTATCCAAGGCACACATAGCTGCCTAGTCTTGAGTTAAAACATCTGGGGAGCTATGAGCATGGAAATGGTTACTAGGTATTACACTTTCCATTAATGCGATATTTACCATTAATAACATATTTTGTGGTTAAATGATATTTATTATATATTAACCATTTTTCTCATTCTTCCTACTTCTCCTATTCCTATTCCTTTTCAAAAGATGGTATTTTCTAATGAGAACACATGGACACAGGGAGGGGAACATCACACACCAGGGTCTGTCTGGGACTTGGGGACAAGAGGAAGAAGAGCGTTAGGACAAATACCTAATGCATGTGAGGCTTCAAACCTAGATGATGGGTTGATACATGCAGCAAACCACCATGGCACATGTATACCTATGTAACAAACCTGCACATTCTGCACATGTATCCCAGAACAGAAAGTAAAAACCAAACCAAAAAAAAAAAAAAAAAAAAAACACAGCAACAAAACAGTTGGTCTGTTCTGTGACTACTTACCTTGGAAAAGGGATGTGACAACATGAACCAAAAAATGCCTTTCTGAAATGTATTTTGTGCCTCTGCTCCTCTGTTGCATTTTCACACATTTGCTTCCTCTTTATGGGTTTAGGACTTTTATAATTCATCATTGATCTTTTAGTATCTTAGAGAGAGAATTGAATTAGCTATGTTTAATTGGAAGTTGATGGTATTGATTTCTCATTTCAAAGGAAAGCCTAATTACATTTCTTCAACTTTTCTCTTATAATTATCTTTATTTTTTATGATGATTTTTTTTAATTCAACAGACACCCAAAGTAGAACCTGACATTAAATAGTAGTTTCTTGTTCGCTCAAGAATAACTTTATTACAGCTTCACCTCCCCACCACCCTCCCCCACACCCTGCAACAGACAGTTTTAGACCAAGAGACTCCGAGAAGTTGGAGGGAAGAGGAAAGTGAGGGAAATGAGTATGTGGTAGTTCACTCTTGGCTGATTTGATGAGCAGCAGACAGTGACACAAGAGGTCAAAAGAACCATGGCTTACGGCAAATATTTGTGAAAAGTAGAGCACTGAGATATAAACACTGCCCCGGAGTTTGAGTTTGTTCTGCTGTGACTTGCTATTAGCTTGTATCCACTAAATTAAGAGTATCTGTGATGGAGATTTGATAGTTGTAGATGTTGTGATGATTTTGTGTCAACTTGACTGGGCCACAGGATGCCCAGAAAGTAGTTTCTGAGTGTTTGTGGAATTGTTTTTGGAAGAGATCATATTTGAATAGGTAGACCAAGTAAAGAAACTATTACCTACATCCATACTAGTGGAAATCATCAATCTACTCAGGAGCTATTCACTCACAAAAGGCTATCCTGGATAAAACAAAAAGGGCAAATTCACTCTTTATGTTTGGGCTGAGACATCATTTTCTTCTGTCTTCAGACATCAGCACTCTGGCTTTCAGGCCTAGGGACTCAGGTCCAGACTTCCACCATTGGCTACCCTGATTCTCTGGTGTTTGGGGCTTGTCCCGAATTACACCACTGGCTTTTCTGAGTTCTCCAACTTGCAAATGACAGTTTGTGGGACTCCTTGGCCTTCACAATCACCTCAGCCAATCAACTCCTATACTAAATAATCTACTTAAATATACATATGTGTGCATGTGCATGTATACATGTATTTTGTGGGTATATATAATACACACATGCAACAAGAGGGCAAGTCCCACAGAGAGTACATTTAAAGTATTATATTATGGTAATAATAAATCATGAGTTTAAAAAAAGAACCATGAAGACTTAATGAGATCACAGGTTTCATTCTTTTTTTTTTTTTCCTTAACACAGGGAGCATCCTATTTATTATGCTCAGATATCCCAGGAATAGAATGCTTAAGATGGTTTGACAAGGGAAATATTATCTTAAAAAGAAAGACGCAGAGGTCAAGAGAAACTTATTGTGATAGTGCATTATGCTACACAAATGAGGTGGGAGGTCCCCCTTCACTTGAAAGGAAAGGAGAAGAGGCAAAGATTAATGAGTCAAAGCTAATTAAAGGAGTAATTGCTTCTGGGGATGTGCCCTAGGTAGGGAGGTAACTATTCTGGAAGTTAAAAATATCATAGCTTGATCAAATAAAATTGCACAAATGAAAAGTAAGTAGAACAATAAAATGCCAAACATTAAAATGTACTATGTTTACTAGAAAAATAAATTGTATTCTGCAGTTCAATAAAAATCTAGTTAAGGTTGATTTGGTCTGGGCTTCACTGTTGTTGCAACTATTGTTATTACTAATTATTCTCTGGGGTCCAGAAATCTCTTTACAGCTTGGGGCATCTGAGATCCTAAATTTCCTAGAGAGTAGTAATGAGGTTTTAAAAAATTTTGAAAATGTCCAAAATGCTAATGGAAATTCTACATTTATTCAAGATCAGATTGTACAGACTAATTAACGCATTGGATTTCTTTGTTTTGGAATGGAATTACAGCTATGCACTGTAGGAAAACAGTCTACTTTAGATATTTGCGTTATACGGCTTCTATTAATAAAGAATAGAAACTAATTAAATATTCCCTAAACAATGCAGTTTGGCAGTCAAGATTTTTCTAATCATGGAATCCATTCATGAGTGGGAATAACAAAAGGAATATTTGCTAATGACAATATCTCTAAAATTTTTCAAAGCTTGTTTAAATTTTATGTAACTCAAATATTTACAGCTACTTGCAGAAACTTTGATTTATTTCATGCTATAAAGACTTTGCCTTGTACTGTTTACAAGAGTAGAATTTCAATAAAAGATAATTAAATAGTGAATAATTTTGATTAAGCAAATTTTATCAAGGTAATTATTTTGTTAATGTATAAATGAACTTTTATTTCTAAGTTATTTGGACTGCTTTGCTTCACTCAAATAACTTTACTGCCTGTAGGCTGTGCCTTACAGTTCTGTAAATAAGTTAATGAGCTCAGAAGACAGATTAACAAACTTGGTTACCAAGCACAGTGATATATTGTCAATTCCTAACAAATTATACAGAATTTTCTGCTAATTTTCTTTTGTTTTACATATTATTTTAGAGACAGGGTCTCATCCTGTCACCCAGGCTGGAGTACAGTGGTGCAGTCATAATTCACTGCATTCTAGAACTCCTGAGTTCAAGTGATTGTCTAGCCACAGCCTCCCAAAGCACTGAAATGACAGGTCTGAGCCACCATACTCAACCCAATTTTCTTTTGGATATAACCTGAATAAAATTCTTTGTAGTTGTTCTTCCAGTCTTTCCAGAGACTGAACACACACTTGTCATAAAAGCCTGTCCTTGGCAAAGACCTTAAATTAAGGCTTTGCATCTATCAATGTCTTTTTTAAAAAAGGTTAGAAAAAGCTGTATAAGGTACTAAGCACTAAGGAAAACAAAACAAAACGACAACAACAGTTATACCACAAACAATTAATTTTTATAAAAATCATTTTAAAGTTTTTTCAGGATGCATCATCTCCTTGTTTGTTTCTTTGTAATTGGTAGAAACACTTTTATTCTGATCTTGACATTCGCCCCCTCCACATTTGAGGTATTTACCTGCCATGTTACTTAATCTGGCCTGTGACTCTTAATTAGAAGGTTCATTAACAGATGATTAATTTGGTAAACATCAATTCATCGTCTTTTACTTCATTAGTTTCACCTGCCAGGCCACTGAAATTTGTTTTTTGTTATCTTGATATTTACCTGTAAAGCTTCTAGTCTCCAATTTCCAAAAGAGCTTTGTTAGTCTTCCCTGCACTTTATTCTCCTATGTGTTTGTTCTCTTTCTCAGCTGAGAGAGGTGATGGAGTTTTCTTTGCACTTTTTTTTTCCTTTGCAACAAAACATCACCAACTTCACACGGAGATCTTTCTTTTTAATTTCCAGTAGCTCTACCAAAGGGGAAGTGTTTTTCCCACATCGTTTCTTTTCTGGAAATGATAAGTTTCATTTTGTTTTACCATAATCTTTTGGTGCGACTTTCTTCAGTGGGCTTGTGTCAAGGAGGATAAACAATTCAGAGAGCATGAATAACTTAAAAAAATTACAGCTCAGTTCTAGGCTCAAAATATGGTCTTTCAAGGCAAGTGCTAAATTGATAAAAATTCAACTTTCCCATCATCAAAACAAAGAATACTCAGTAATCCCCAATGAAAAAGAATCTGGATCAGCAAGTGAGAAGTTAATAAAAATTCTGCCTACTTTTAAAAATCTTTTTGCAAAAATCTCTGCCATTGAACTCTTTTATTGAGGGGAAATGCTAATGTAGATTTCTTTGTGGTTCTGCTTTCCAACCCTGTAGTTATGAAAATTTTCCTTTTTATTTGATTTTTTATGAAGCATGACATATTTGCTATGACGATCACAGAAAATAAACGTAAATAGGAGATTCTAATCTTAGTTACTAGAGTTACCAACAAGGAAATTGGGGAAGGAAGATGAAATTTCATAGCTTTTAAAACAAAAATGTTAAAAAAGAACAGGATAAGGTCCTTTCCAGATGTTGGATAAATCTTGGATTTCCAAATCTAGAAGAGGATAAATCTACAAATGGAACAATGAAGGATACTTGAAACAATATAAAACCATGTGTGTTATAACAGGGATACAAGGAAGATGAGTAAAAAGAAATAAAGATTAGCAAAAGAGTAGAGTTATAGGAGAAGGAAAGAACTATGTTTAATCTACCATAAACAGGCAATCTAGGCCTTTTCATGTTCATTCGCTATGAAACAACTCTAGATCAGAGCCTAAGATATTATCTTTGAAATAAATGAGACTTACACATCCCCATGTTTTACTAGAAAAAAATCAGTTTCAGTTTATTTTATGTACTTAAAAAACATAGATTTGGTGGTGCTTTGCAAGTTTTAGCAATTGCTTAATAAGTTCCCTAGCCTGTTTCAAATTCAATATACAGTATTTCTGGAGAGTATTAAGTATGATAATTATGCTGCCCATATATTCTCCTTTAATGTTTGCAATAACCAAAGGAAAATTAATGCAAGAGAAGAAATATAGATAATAATACTTTTCTTCATAAGACACCCCTCTCTAAGAGATTCTGCCCACTAGCTATAAATTACTGTACCCATTTAAATTGTTATAAAAATAAAAACTAGTAGGTAGCAAATAGAGGTTGTGCCACACAGACTATAATGCAGACATAAATAGCTTCCCACAATGGGGAAGTCTCATTTAGAAAAAATAATTGCAAACTATTTTTTCTCTTTATTTGATACAGCAATGTTGTCATGACCTTTATCCATACTGGAAGTTTGGTAATATTTTCATTTATATCTTCTCTCTATAGGGATAAATGATTCTAACCTTGAAATCTCAATTTCTATGTGAAAAATAACTTTATGAATACAAAAGAACATTTCCTGACAAAAATAGCAATACATAACTTGAACTCAGAATACAAGAGCCCTGGGCACATATAGTTAACTGGCAATTCACGTAAGTAGTTTAAATATACCATTGTGGAAATTAAAGCATACTAATATCCCTTCAAAGAACCTGTGTAGAGTGAATGGTCAGTTGTATTCTGCAATAATGCTATGATTGTACATATTTCTTATTATATCCTAGCTAACTGAAACAACTTGGAATTTCTACAACTGTTAACTATGTTAACTACCAATTGCAGACATTTGTTAATTTAACTATAACCGTTGCCACAATTATCATTAATGTAAGTATATTGGTGATATAATAGCATCAATTTTAACTAAAAATAACTTTAAAACATCAAATTTATCTACTTCAACATTTATCACACCAATATTCATTGAAAAACTCTTATTTGCCAGTCACTGTCCTAGGCCTAGAATATGTAAAAGTAAATTATACCTAGTACCCTTTGCTCTTAAAAACTCATATTCAATGCGTAGACACTGTTGGTGGGAATGTAAATTAGTTCAGGTACTGTGGAAAGCAATTTGGAGAATTCACACAGAACTCAAAATGGAATTACCTATTCATAATAGCAAAGACATGGAATCAACATAGGTGTCCATCAGTAATGGATTGAATAAAGAAAATGTGGTATATGTACCATGTTGTAATATTATTCAGTCACAAAAAAATAGCAAAATCATGTATTTTGCAACTACAGGCATGCAGCTGGAGGCCATTATCCTCAGCAAATTATCACAGGAACAGAAACCAAGTACCACATGTTCTCACTTATAAGTTGAAGCTAAACACTGAGTATTTATGGACCTAAAGATGGCAAAAGTAGAAACAGAGGACTACTAGATGCTGGTGGGAGAAAGGCGCAAGGGTTGCAAAACTGGGTAGTATGATCAGTAGTTGGATGTTGGAGTCAATCATACCACTAACCTGAGCATCACACAATATACCCAGGTAACAAACCTGAGTATATTGCATATCCCTTGAATCCAAAATAAAAGTTGAAATTATTTTTTAAAAAGCAAAAAATTCCCTCACATTCATGTAAGGAAATCGAACGTGCAAAAATAAATTATAATTCAATACAGTAAATCTTCCAGAAGGCATATTGTTAGGACTATACTATAGTGTGTGTGTGTGTGTGTGTGTGTGTGTGTGTGTGTGTGTGTGTGTAGTGACATCACATGAATGCATTTTCTTAATTTGAGTTGCCCCCAAGGCAGACTGAGCAGGAATTTGGGTTCAAGTAACTGATCAAAGAGGTGAGCACAGGAAATCCTCTGAAGGATTGACTTTGTGTAGGAACTATCTTTAGTGAATTCCAGGATAGAAGTGAAGCAGTGCTTCTCAAACCTTAAGCTGACTCAGAATTACTTGGTAGGTTTGCTGTAGCAAGATGGCCAGGCTCCACACCCAGAGTTTCAGATTCGGAAGGTTCACTATGGAGTTGCGATTTTTGTAAATTCCTACCTGATGCTGATGTTGCTGGTCTAAAGACTACATTTTGAGAACCAATGACCTAGTAAATATGAGCAGAGCACAATAACATAAGCCACATGCATATATATTTAAATATTTTTGAAGCCT
Source organism: Plecturocebus donacophilus (assembly GCA_004027715.1). Taxonomy (NCBI): domain Eukaryota; kingdom Metazoa; phylum Chordata; class Mammalia; order Primates; family Pitheciidae; genus Plecturocebus; species Plecturocebus donacophilus. The sequence continues at coordinate 64,545 of PVKP010003835.1, forward strand.
TTGTTCTTGCCCAACATTACAGTTTTCTCATGCTGTCAACCACTGTTTTATCAACAGTTGACTTATATGAATTTTAGCTAGTTATAGACCTGAACAACCTTGCCCTATCATTAACTATTTGTAAACTAGGTGACTAAATATAAGTGTTTAATTGCAAAATCTTGAATGGTACAATGCATTTTTGTATTTTATTTTATTTTTCTGGGATACCTATAGCTACAACTAAATGTCTGTCTCTTATTTGAAAGAAATTGAGTACAAAGATTACATATTTTTGCACTAAAAATTTTCTGTTGTATAATTCACGTGAAATAGCTTTCAGCTGCTTATCTAGATCAGAGTGTGTGAGAAGTGAAAGTGTGTGTGCCTGAGTACTAATGATATGTGCATGTATCACAGGAATAACTATTTTATGTTTCTAAATATTTGATAAAATTCTTCCAAGCATGAAATCAGAATTTTCTGTGCACAGAGGAGGATATTTCTGTGGGGTTCGTGGAGCTAGAATAACAACATAAGCCAAGTAAAACAGTTTGATTAAAAAAAAAAAAAAAAAAAAAAACAGAAAAAACTGTATCTATACCTTACTGTTTTGGAATAAAAAACATTTTGTGGATAAATCTTTTCACTCTGGTTCTTGCCTGCATCTACACTACAGGTAAGAAAGCCATTTCTAGAGGGACATATTTAAAACAAAATTAATGTTTGCACTTATGTGGGAAGCATAGTAACAAAGAAATGTATTTAACTGCTGGATGCTATTTGTTTCCACATAATACACATGCAAGTTTATATTCTGAGTGCACATTTAAATCCATATTAAAAGGGAACTTTATTTTCCAAGGACATTGAGTGAAATAATGTAAAGTAACTGAAAAGAGATGAAACTCTATTGCTGGATATACCCAGGGCCTTTGCAGTCATCAGACTCAGGAAAGCCAAGTAGATGATATCAGCTGCATAATATGTTCATTCTAATATAATAGTTTAGAAGTTAAGGGTCTGAGATCATTTGTATCCCTTTTCACTGAATATTTCATTATCTCAGTAAAATTTATTTGGAAACACAATATAGAAAATAAAACATTTGAACAAGAATGCCCTAACTCTAAACAGCAACGTATATTATTACTTAAAGACCTAAAGCAGCTAAAGAGTAAAATAAGTCATGTTTCTTATGATTAGAGGGATTAAATTTAAGTGCCTAGCCTAACATTATAATTAAATACTTCTTTAGGGACAACATATACATATGAAATAAAACCTGTATTTTTCTTTTTTAAGATATGGGATACATATGCTGAACATGCAGGTTTGTTATGTAGGTATACATGTGCCATGGTGGTTTCCTGCACCTATCAACCTGTCATCTAGGTTTTAAGCTTCCCATGCATTAGGTATTTGTTCTAATGCTTTCCCTCCCCTTTTCCTTCAACATCCAACAGGCCCCTGTGTGTGTTGTTCCCCTCCCTGTATCCATGTGTTCTCATCGTTCAGCTCCCACTTTTAAGTGAGAACATGTGGTGTTTAAAAACCTGTGTTTTTCTTATTTATTTAATGTTTTCCTGAAGCTCCAGTTATTTTAGTGATCTTCTTTTCAACCATTTGCCATTTTCCAGTTCAACCCCATGCTTCAAACCTGGTGTTCCTTAAGAGACACCTTTGTGATTTTCCATGCCTTCTCTGGTTTTAATGGATTCAACTTAACCCAGATTTTTTAAAAACCTGGTACATAGATAACTTCATTGATCCTTCATTTAATGTTGAAAACTGATAGCCAAAGAGAAGGGAAAAATGTGGCAGAACTTATGAGTTAGCACATAGATTCATTGAACAATTACCAAACCCCCGCCCCACTCCGATTGCTATAGAGCTCTTCAGATGTGTTACCTTATTCAATCCAGATAGCACCACTCAAAGGTTGTTGTTATCTCCACATAGTATATTCATTAATGTGTTCGTGGCTTTTCAAACTGCCCCCTCTTTCTGGAACACTCTCTTTTCACACACTTCTTTCCCACTGTCAGCCCTTTAGGCCTGACAAAAGGCAGCTCTAATTACAATGCCTATTGCAAACTTCCCCTTTAAAATAAAACATTCTTAACTTTTCTGCTCCCAATACAAAGTATTCCCTGCTCTCTATGCTCAGTGAACATTGTTTAGGTTCAATTCTGTATTATTGCACTTATCATTCTGAATACAGTTCAAAATGTATATTCCAAATCTATAAACAACTGGGAAAATGCTAAAAATTGTATCTATTTCTTATTAGCTAACAAGGTATGGAAGTTTGCGTGGACTGTCCTCTCCCTTGTAATGAACTGCATGCCCAGTTCATGCAGTATTTATTTAGTATCTACTGTTGTGCCAAGAATTGAGATAAACTTCAAAAATTCAAATATAGATAAATATTGAGAATTTAGGTTAGGTGTAACAGAAACGTTTGCAGCCTATATTAACACAACAAAAATATGGTGGAGTTTTCCTGGGAAAGAAGTGTTATATATCCTAATTCAAGAAAAGAGGATAGAGTAAAGATTGAAAGAGAAAGGGCCTTTATTAGTTCTAGGTATGGAATATGATATGGTTTGGCTCTATGTGCCCACCCAAATCTCATCTAGAATTGCAATCTGCACCTGTTGAGGGAGGGACCTGGTGAGAAGTGACTGGATCATAGGAGAAGTTTCCCCCATGCTGTTCGCATCATAGTGAGTTCTCAGGATGTCTGGTTGTTTGGTAAGTGTCTGGTGCTTTCCCCTTCTCTCTGTCTCTTTCCTGCTGCCATGTAGGATGTGCCTTGCTTCCCCTTTGCCTTCTGCCATGATTGTAAGTTTCCTGAGGCCTTCGAGCCATGCAGAACTGTGAATCAATTAAACCTCTCTGGTTTATAAATTACCCAGTCTCAGGTAGTATCTTTATAGCAGTGTGAGAAGGATCTAAGGAAGGCATAGGGAGACAAAAGGGGTTACTCCTAGTAGAATGTGTGACTGAGGTGAGGCAACGTTGTGAACTCACAAAGTGTGTGTCTGTGTGTATGTACCTGTGCATGTATACAAGTGCACATATATGTACATATGTGTGTGCATGTGCATATGTGTGTGTGTGTATCTGTAAAAAGAGTTATGTCCTAATGTTTCATGGAGATTCTATAGCTGAAGATAAATATTGCCCAATGATACACAATTGCTTTGCCAGTGAAAAAACAGTAGTCCTAGGCCACCGAAATGCTGTTATCCAGTGGAAGCAGCAGACAGCCAGCATGCCAGGTTTCAGGAGCAATGGTCATCTGAGGCTAGTTCAGTCCTGTGAGCAGTGGGCAGAAACAAAGGCACTGGGTAAACAGACCACCTGTGTACCAGACAGTAGGGTTAAATGTCTTTTAAGACAATTGCATGGTATAGTTCTTCCTTGTTCCATTTATATTGTTATTTTCTCATGGTAAGAACAATGAAGTCTAACCATTGAATAAGTACCTTGCAGCTTAGGTGGTAGGAAGTCTTACAATAACTAAAATCAGGATAAGAGTCATTTACTTTGAAAAGGGAAGAAAGTTCAAATTAACTGGTTTTAACTGGGAAAAGGTCACCTCTCAATTCTGTCCAGAGGATTTCTATCATTGCAGTACTATGTCTTTCCATTTTTCTACAATGAGGGGGAATAAAACATTGTAAAAATAGAGAAAATCATATGAAATTATACTAAAATAGCAGGAGAAAAGAGAAGCAGTAGAGGACAACAGGTGCATGGGCCAGGGCTAGATGGGGTAATATTACTACGATTAGTTTTTAAAATTTTGAAGAAAGAGGTACCTGGGAAGCTGCACAAATGAAGCAAATGATAATTGCAAAAAGAATAAAAACATTAAATGAGGACCACATATCTCCTTTCTGTGCTTGAGAAACACAAATAACTTAATTTGTTTTTCAAATGTGTGTTTTAATGTTGGACGGTTTTTCTTCAATGCCAGCAATGCTTTCAACCTCAATATTATGGGTTATGGTTTCAGTAAAACTGCATTTTTATTTTCTTTCCCCAAATATTCCATATTGAATATAGGACCTTACATACCTACCTTGCCAATGTGAACAAAAATTTCACAGTAGAATCCAGAGACTTCCCAAAGAGGCCTCTATGAAGAGCAGGGGGCAACTGGCAATGGTTTTATTTCCTGGAAAATTGAATTAACTATTGGCATCTAAGAACTCATAGAATTGATTTTGCCACAAGCTTACAAGTATTGGTAGAATCCTTGCTAATCCAAATCAGAAAGCTAAATATAAGTATGGTATTATTGAGAGAATGTTCAGTGGTCAGGATATTTATGGTTGCTTTGAAAAGACTGTAAGAGTGTATTTATCATGTAAACCTAAAATGGATGGATGGAAAGAAAGATAATAGAAAGTACATCTTGTTCTATCTGCTGCTAAGGCTACCTTATGAACCTACAATTTAAATAGTTGAATATGCAATAAAAAATATATATTTAAGTTTCATGGTACCTGGGGCTTATTCTTATTCTTCTTATTATTTTTTGAGACAGAATCTCACTCTGTCATCCAGGCTGGGGTGCAATGGCTCAATCTCGGCTCACTGCAACCACCACCTCCTGGGTTCAAGCTATTCTCCTGCCTCAGCCTCCTGAGAAGCTGGGTCTACAGGTGCCCACTACCATGCCCAGCATTTTTTTTGTTTTTGTATTTTTGGTAGAAACAGGGTTTCACCATGTTGGCCAGGTTAGTCTTGAATTCCTGACCTCAGGTGATCTGCCTGTCTCGGTCTCACAAAGGGATTACAGGCATGAGCCACTGTGCCTGGCTGGTTTATTAATTTTTTATACAATAATTCATGCTCAGTTTGATCTCTAGAAATATTTATACATTCTTGTTTCTTTAACTTTTTTTTTATTTCTTAAGGTCAGGAACATTATTTTATATACCTTTGTCTCCCTAGTGCATATCAGCATGCCTGGCATTGCAATCATGGAAATATGATTGGTTTATATGTGAATGAATAAACACTAGTTCACTGTATTTTTTAAAGAAGTATATAGCAGCACCTAGGGAGATTTTCAACTGGTCCTTGTGCAGACTGCTACCTCTTGGTCTTAGAGATTCAAAGTAGTTGTGGGTGTCCATGAAAGAAACACTTTTTTATTTCATATGTTGAAAGATTTTGGAAGTTATCTTGTCCAACAACACTAGCTCAGATATTACATGCCTGATACGGGAAATTTATAATAACTCTGTGATGCAACAAAGAAAATTCTCTAAATTGCCTTTGGTAACTCACAAGTGGTACCTGAACAATGAGGTGTCAGGGACCTGAAGGCTCACTCCCATCAGACTGTAGGAGCCATAACTAAACTGAGCTTCTCATAAGACCACTGATTTGTAGGCCCAGTGGTCTTGAATTTGGCAGGATGGCTTTACTATTAATAGACAGTTCTTGCAGAAACTAGCATCTAAACACAAACCGCCAATGTCCAAGTAGAGAGATTTTTATTTTCACTGACAAAGTTGTCTTCATACTTGTTTCAATGAGAGAGAAATATAGAAGCACATTTTCTTCCATCTCCAGACTTTTACCCACAGCATAGTGTACTCTAGCCATAGAATTTCTTTCCAGTTATACAAGGGTATATAGGAACTCTCTGCCTTTTCTTTTTGTCAATGCTGGCTTTATAAAGTTCCTCCAATAAATCCAATTCCCTAAGCCATATTTTGTGACATTGTGTAATATACACCAATATTCTGTGTCTTCTTGCAATATAGGTGGTAACCTCAAACACCCCACCTTGCATGACAAAGTTATTCCTTAGATACAGGCATTGCCATTGTACTTTCCATTGGACAGGACAGATGGAGGGAATAGGTAGAGAATTACCTTTTAAAATACAAATCCTTCTAGGAGAAGTCACCACTTTACTCCAAGTAAGACTTTCAAGAAATTATTTTACTCCAGAAAAAGGCAATTCAGTTCACCTGAAGACATTCAGAAAGTAATATCTAGTCATTGTTATCTAATATGGTCTTTACAATAGTACTGCATGGTAGCTAGCTCCAACTCAGAGATGATAAATAAATTGATCAGTGCCTTAATAATAAGATTTTAACTTGAATCCATCTGGCTCTGACTTTGATTTTACTGCTTCTTGTTAATGGCTAGCACTTAAACAGATAGACATTATATAAATTATAATAAATGGTTCCTGAAGAATCAGAGTTATTTTCCTAATGAGAGCATGATTTGTCTCCTATCTTTATTAGATGTTTATTAATATGTGTTAAAATTTATACATGTAAAATTATGCGTAAATCGTCAGGTGGATTTAAACTATTTCTTTTAAGATTTTGGCTAGAGAGATAAAATGGGATAGCAGATAGAATGTACTCTTCGAAGTCAGAAAGCTGTCTTCAAGTTATTTCTGAAACTTTTATGAGTTTGGAGAACCTTGAGCAGTGCAAGTTTTTAACCATTCTGATGCACATTTTTCTGATAATGTCACCATATTCATAAACCCTATATTAGTTACACCTGGAGGGACCACCATGAATCTAATTTAAATTTGCACACACATCCTCTGGGAATATTTTTAAAATACAGATTATGATTCAGGAACTCTTGGGAGGAGCTTGAGATTCTCCATTTCTATCACACTTCCAGTTAATGCTGATGGTGGTGATTTTTTAAATACATTTTGTAACCAATGGTAGAGTTTGTTATCCTCAGCATTATTGACATTTTGGGCCAGATAATTCTTTGTGAGTGGTTGTTTTGTGCATTATAAGATAGTGAGTAGCTCCCCTGGAACAGTTTTTGACACATAACAGGCATTATATGAATATTTTTTTCTTGAATTTCACTCCGTATTTTACTATGACTTGACAGTGGCTGAATAATATAAACTGATAGTCACCTTTCACCTTCCAGATGAAAATATTCTCTAGTATGGGAGTCAGCAAAATAATACCCAGAGCTCAAATCTAGTCTACCACCTATTTTTTAAATAAAGTTTTTCTTAAAGCACATTCACAGCCATTAATTTACTGATTTCCTACAGCTCTTTTTGCAATACAACAGCAGAGTGGAGTAGCTCCAGCCCACAAAATCTCAAATATTTACTACCTGGCCCCTAATAGGAAATAGTTTGTCAAGCCCTCTTCCTGAAACCAAAATTCTGGATTTTTAACTCTTCCAAGTTAGAAAAACAGCTGTAAAGCGGTTTTCTGAGTATAATTTAATATGCTAAACCATTTCCTTTGGGTTAGTCCCCCAAGCAGTGGCCAGATCCTTTCTGTTTTCTGGCCTCCACAAATTATGCAACCTCTTTAGAAGCAGTAGAAACAAGGACAAACCCCAGAGGCCAGAATAAGTTTCCTTTTTAAAAATTTTTTTTCCAAGCACAGAGAATTTACATGCCTAATTATAACTGACAAAAGTCAATCACAGGAGAAAAAAATGTATCCCCCATGGCCATCAACCGCACTTAATTTAGTATATTTGTGTTGAGGCTTGGTGATTTGCATGTACGCTAGTTCTCATAAGTCTTACAGGAGCCAGATTGTCTTTAAAAGCAAACTCAGAGCATTTTTTTAGTGGAAGGCATGTAGGTCTGGAGTTTTCTGAGTGGAGATGAAGAATGTTTTGTTTATGAAGTAGTTTTTTTTTTTTAATCTGGAATTATATTGGTAAGTTGCGCTTTGTTGCCACTTGAAGAGCAAATATGAAATGGGTAGCTTTAAGTGCAATTTTATTTATGTGGGACCTCTGTAGATCTAATCAGTGCAGGTAATCTTCATTATCTTTACTGTAACTGCTTCATACACTAGTCTTCTTCTTCTTCTTTTTTTTCTTCTTGAGATGGAGTCTCACTCTGTCACCCTGGCTAGAGTGCAATAGCAGAATCTTGGGTCACTGCAACCTCTGCTTCCCAGGTTCAAGTGATTCTCCTGTCTCAACCTCCAGAGTAGCTGGGATTAGAGGCATGCACCACCACATCTGGCTAATTTTTTGAATTTTTAGAGAGATGAGATTTCACCATGTTGTCCAGGGTAGTCTCGAACTCATGACCTCGAGTAATCCACCCACCTCGGCTTCCCAAAGGGCTGGGATTAGAAGCATGAGCCACTCCACCCGGCCAGACTGCTTTATACACTCTCATGCGTATTCTGAAGCAATATCTGTATTAGGATAAACTAACTCAGGGTTTGTAAATCTCAGCATTGTTGACATTTTGGACCAGATAATTATATGTTGTGGAGTCAGAACTGTGCATTTTAGGATGCTTGACAACATCCCCCAGCTTTATGCATTATGTATCAGTAGGAACCCCCTTCCCAATTGTCATGATCAAAACTGTCTCTAGGCATTGCCTAATATCCTCTGAGAATAAAACCATCCTTATTTGAGAACCACTGGGATATATTATGCCACAAAAAGAAATAATTTCACAATCTCAGTGGTTTAACACCGCAAACAATTATTTCTGGTTTACATAAATTGCACTGGGCAGCTTTACAAGGGTAATTGTCTTCTATGTGGTAGCTCAGTATTCTGAGCTACTTTGATTTTATGGCACTTTCAAATCATCCCATACTTCCTATTTCTTCATAGAAAGTAAAAGGAGAGTGTCGAATCAAATAAAGCTCTTAAATTATTTATGCCCATGAGTGACATAGTTCACTTCTAATCGTGTTTCATTGATTGAAGCAATTCATATGGCTATGCCTACCTGGCAGGAAGTAAGATTTCCCTCCAGGAAGATGAACAGATAACATTGTTGAGAAGGGTTATGTGTGGTACAGGCATTATCTGTTCATCATTCACATCTCCAGTGAACTTTTGCTGCTACTGAGACCTACATCATTGTCAAAGGTGGAGAGCTAGGATAGTATCATGGTTGAAAGCACAGGTTCTGGAATCAAAGTACATGGGGCTGACTTCTAGTTGCACAGCTGTGATCTTAGATGAATGAGGTAACCTCATTGTGCACAATTTTCCTCATCTGTAAAGCATCTAATAAAATTGCCTACCTCATAGGAATGTTGCAAGAACTAAATGTGTTAACATTTGTAAAGCCCTAAGAAAAATGCTTGATATAAGCACATTGTACATATGTTTAAAGTAAATAAAAAGAAATAATAGATATGAAGAGAATAATCGTATATATTTCATACAAAAAGCATGAATAAGCTGGAAAAAGAACTCAAATGGTACATATTCAGAGGAAGCTCTTGGTACTCAAATATGACACTACCATCTCTGTACATTAGAAATATATTGTATAAATTAAAGATATCCATAAATGTATGCTTTCCAATGTAACTTGCAATTGCTTACCTAGTTCAAGAAAATAAGTCAATAAATGTTACAAAAAGTTTGAAAGTATATTTTAAAAGTTCAACCTAGGCAAAATGAGATAGCAGTATACTCAGCAAAATACTTGCTGTCTATTCATCAAAGCCCAATTAAAACTGTTTAATGTTAACTATAGATGAAAATGTATCTTCTCTTGTTTATTATTTTTGTGGAAAGCACATACGTAGCAATTTGTTTATTGTTAGAACCTTACTGGAATATTTCCCTTACAAAAGTATTCAATGCCATATAAAATATCCACCCATTTAAAATATCATGAAAGTACTAAGTACCTAACTGTTCAATCTTTAGTGGCATTTGTTCAACATTTTCTTTCATGTAAATTCATTAATGCTCTTTGACCATTCAAGGGGAGTGCCACCCCTCATTCACACCATTTTACCACTTAGGACTGGGCACCACTGGGGATTAGGCTACAGATCCAGTACCACTGCTATAAAATAACAGCTGTATAAGACTTTTCTTTTGTGGTGGTTGTATATCCTTTAGAAGACATTTAAGAAACTATTTCCACTCTGAGTGTATATATAAAAAAAGAAAACATTCTTCCATATGGACAGTAAATGTAATTTGATTTACAAAATCCCACAGACTCAACTACTTTGTAACTCTTAAACCATCAACATACTTGGGCATTGGCTTTCATTTTATTCATTATGTTGTCTTTATGTCTCCATTTCAACATAATTCTGGTCAAGTCCTGCTGATCTTCTTGGTTTCTTCTTGTCCCTTGTCTCTTTGATTCTTATAGTCATAGAAACCTTCAGGTAAACAAATTTCCTGTTGCCACCCAACTTCCAAAAATCTTTCTCGAGCTGACAAGAGACACTCAGGAAGAGTAAATATTAAATATTTCCTCTCATTATATTGTGTTTTTCACACTGTGTATCAAGGAACACCTGTATTAGAATAATGTGCTAAATTAGTTAATAGTGTATATTCTCAGATTCAACACAGACGTGATAAAACAAAATATCTGGGATGAAGCCAGAAATCTGTATTATTAGCAAACTCTGCAGCTGATTTCTGCACACACACATCACTATAACCAAATAGAATTATGATATTTCTACATTTAAAATTCATTTGTAGAATAAGAAATTTGAGCAAAATGAATTGATTTTTCCTTATGCATAGAAAATCATTATTATATTTCCTTTCAAAATTGCATATATATGTCTTTGATAAGGACTAGTCAAAGTTTGGGTCATGATTTGACCTATTCATTTTTCTTTTTACCAGGGTTGGAAATATGATCAGTAGAAAAATATCAGATGGATATGCTTAGAGAAAGGAATAGCAGTAATGCTTCTGTGATTGTGTACATGGAATTTTTAGTATATTTCCCACTTCCCTGTGGCTTTATCTTCACAAAAATTTCAGAAACATTTCTAAATAATAGATTATAAGCTCTTGTAGAGCAGAGGCAGTGCTTTCTTCCATCTGTAAAATATCCTGGTGTGAGGAGATGTCCTGCCTTCTCATTAAATATTAATGATGATAAGCAAACTCTTCTAAACAGCCCTACTCCAGATCATTGTTACCAGAATTTCCTCTTAAAACTATCATCTATATTCCATTTATATATTAGTATAATTGGCAAAGACAAAAAGATTGTTAATCTCAATTGTTTATTTGGTATTGTGATGGAGACTCGTATCTCTTTTAATAGTTGAGGTCCCTGGTTTGGGCATAAATACTTTAAATAGAAATAATCAGGCTGCGTGCAGTGGCTTATGCCTGAAATCCCAGCACTTTGGAAGGTGCAGGTTGGTTGAGCTCAGGAGTTTGAGGCCAGCCTGGGAAACATGGTGAAACCCCATCTCTACAAAACATACAAAAATCAGCTGGGCATTGAACGCTCTCGCCTATAGTCCCAGCTACTTGGGAGGCTGAGGCTAGAGAATAGCTTGAGCCTGGGAAGCAGAGGTTGCAGTTAGTTGAGAGTGCATCACTGTACTCCAGCCTGGGCAACAGAGTGAGACCCTGTCTCAAAAATAAAAAAGAAAAAAAAAAAAGGACAAAAAGAGGGAATTGATAGTTTCAAGATCAGCTTAACAAAATAGATTTGAACAAAGGTTAGTTAGGGTTCTCCAGAGACACTGAACCAATAGCATATAGATGGATAGATAATAAGGGATTTATGAGGGGAATTGGCTCACATTATTATGGAGCTGAGAAGTCCCATAACAGGCCTTCTGCAAGCTAGAGGCCCTGGAATGCCAGTTGCATGGTTCAATTCAAGTGTGAAGACCTGAAATCATGGTAGAGGGTGAGGTGGAGAGTAGACAGGTATAAGTCCTGAAGTCCAGAGACCTAAGAGTCTGGAGTTCTGATATCAAAGGACAGGAGAAGGAAATGTATCCTAGCTCCAGGAGCAAGCTAAACCAACTTGCCTTTCCTCTGTTTTTGTTCTCTTGGGGCCTACAGCCAACTGGATGGTGCCTGCTCACATTGAGAGCAGAGCTTCCCCACTTAGCTCAGAACTGTCGGCTAATCTCCTCTGGTAACATTCACAGACACACCCAAAACCAAAGCTTTACCAGTTCTCTAAGTATTCCTTAATCTGGTCAAGTTGATTCCTAATACTAACCATCACAGAAGATAGAAGGTTAGGACTTTACCTTTTATTATAAATGTTTCCACAATCAATTTGCCTTTGCGTTAGCATAACAATCACAGCCCATAGAAGTAATCGTGACGTTATTAGAAGTAGGAGAATGAGATTAAATAAAATCCATCCTTACACGTTGAAGGAATTTGTCCTTGGACATCTTTTTTGGTTTGTATCTCCTTACGAGTTTAGTTTGTTGTAGTATACAACCTCAATCCATTGGCTTTCTGAAAATTCTCTGAGGGGTCTAGGTGCCACTAACATCTTTACACAAAGGATTTTATTCATATCTTCACAAGGCTTTCACCAATAATCAATATGAATAGAAAAACTGTATCGTAAAACATATTAATCATAGATATCAAATATGAAAAAGTGAAGGATCAGCTTCTGTTTCACAAAAAAATACAAAATATCCCAAGACAAAATAAAATATGGGTTAGACCCATATTGATCCTATCAATGCATGAGGAAATGTAGGATGTCAGAGATGTTTTTCCTCCCAAGAACCTTGATCTAAGTATTGTCTTAATGAGCAGACCTAGATTACCCCTAACCCCACCAAAGTTATTTAATATTTGGTAGCAGCTACCAAAATATGCAAGTATGATTTATAAGTGACTGGCACATAATGAGAGCCTGTTAATGTATCTTGTTAGCATTGCTGTCATTATTGCCAAAGATTCTGTCTTTCATGAATAAAAAGAGCCATTTTTAAAGTTTAAAAAAAAATTAACGTCCTCTATCTAAACATGAAACATAATGTACTTAATTTCCAATTGATTATCTTCCATTTAAACACAGACGTGCATACACATACACACACACACACACACACACACACACACACACACACACACTTTGAGTCATCTCTCAGAAAATTAGTGATTGTTTATGGGATGTGACGGAGACAACAATTAAGATTTTTTGTATATATCACTATGGCTAGCTGTAAGTTTAAAATTTTCATCATCACTATAATTAAGGGCTTGTAACCAAATATCCTCCATTAAAATTCAAGTATACTAGGAGGAATGCATGATGTATTCTTAGCAGATAGCCTATTGGAAGACACTAATATCTTTGGCAATCTGATTTACTACCATGCTGCTTCTTTTTGTATATCTTTACCATCACTACGGTGGTTGGGTTCTTCATCTTTTCTTCCCAGGATTTCTATAATAGTCTTTTGTGGTCTTTTTGCTGCCAGTCTTTATTTTCACTAGACTCGTATCTATATCTGCTACATGATCTCCACTGCTTAAAACTTGTTGTATTTCCCTAAAGTGTTTAGTAAGAAGTCCTAGCTTCTTAATACAATTGAGAACACCTTTTATAAATCTGATCCATGCCAATCTCTGTAGCCACATTGCTCAGTCTCTCCCAATTCACCAGCCACACAGACCACGTGCACACAGACATGCATTTTGTATCCTAGTAGGTCATTAAAGATTTATGCTAAGTGCTCTGTGCTTTTTCACGTCTCCATGCCATGTCTCATGCCATTTTCTATGCCTAGAAACCTCTATTTTCATTCATTTATTTGTTAAATGTTACTTGTCTTTTGCCACTTAACAAGCACCACTGGAAAAATTGTGCTGGCTTAAGGATGCACTAGGTGCCTCTTATTAGTAAGTCTTTAGGGACTTTTGATGCCTCTAGTACAATATTTATCACATCAGTAAAAGGTTTGGCAACCTTGTGTCTCTTCTACTAGATTATACATTTTACAAAGGTAAGGAATAAGTGTTGTTGTGTTGGTGTCTCCAGAGGTTAGCATAATGCCTCTCAGATAATAGAAACTCGGTGAATGCTTGCCAAATGAGTGAATATAAAAGTGTTTGATTCTTAGGGGATGAGAAATTGGGAAGGAGGAGGGATGTTATGATGACACAGCTGAATTTGCAAAGGCAGTGTCCTTTATTTCTCCCCAGAGCAATTTAGTTACCATGATAAATGTTTCCTGGTGCTTCTGGGGCTCACATTTATGCTGACTATCAGATCAAGGCTCTTGAATCAGACATAAATTTGCAGTCTACCTCTTTCAAACCTTTCTTTTCTGTTTAGTGTGATAGGTACTAAAACATTTAGAGTTGCCATGTGCTCCTTTTGCATAAAGATAATTATGAATATCAGAAAAATGAATATCATATGATTAGTTTTCTAACTAGCATTTCTGAAGTTGTTTTCCATGGAACAATAGCTGCAATGTTATTATTACTACAGTTAAAAAAGGAAAATGGTGAGGTATTCTATCAAGTGTATTTGAATAATACTTACTTAAAAACAAACTTGTTATATTACTGCAGTGTTAAACAGTTATTGCTATGCTACCTTGTGACTTTACAATTACGTATAATGATAAGCAATGATTCAAAAATTTATTTGATCATAGAACATGTTTGGTTTTGGTTGGTTTTCATCCAGAATCTGGCAATCGGAGGTCCTACAGACATATTTTAGATAATTATAGGAGTATTCTCTCAGGCATGGATCAATGAGTAAGGTATAAAGAATCCATTTCAACAAAACATGATCCTTTCTAACAGAATATGGCTTGAAAAAAAATGGCTTGAATAAAGCAATTCTATAAATACTAGTTGCATTACGTTAAATCGTGTTTCTATAAACCTGGAAGATAAAATGCCATTGAGCAAGAGAAAAATATTTCACCATGGAAAACTGAAACTGGTGCTTTATCGCTAATTTTTACTCTTTAATTATTCCAGTTTAACTTAAATTATTCACTTTTTAACTCATGTTTTAAGTTTTTCTTTCTAATCTCTGCAAAGGAAACCTATTTTAAATGAGCAGGTTCTCATTTCTGAACTCATCCTCCTTGCCTTGCTACCTTAGTGAGGGATGCAGTCATTTAGAGAAGACGTCAGAGGACCTAGTCGAATCTCTGTTCTACCTATTTCTAAATTTGTGATATAGACAACAAATGAACTCTTTCTGAGCTTCAGCTTTTTTTGTTTGTTTCGGTGTGGACAGGGGGGTATTTAAATGAATTGGGATATTAGAGGACTTATTGAGTTTTGGTGGGGATAACCTGAGGCATGATATGATAATGTGGCAATGTTTCTAGTTGGTGTCTAGAACATTTTAGACACTTTAGTCATTTAGTCCATCAATTGGTCAATGACTCAACAACCTGCAAGGATAGCTATTCCCAGTTTCTTGTCCCAATCACTCTTCCAGATTATCTGCACTATGATGGATCAAAAAAGAGCCTGCTATCTCCACAGGACTGAGTGATGTTTTCCACATAAGGGAAAGGAAGTTAGTTGTAAGTGGTCAGGTAATAAATATCCCTTGAGCACACTCTGGCATAGTAGAGGCATTTTACATGCAACATTTCATTTGAATCCTTCAATCACATTTTGCAATAGGTATCATCATCCATTTACCAATAAGGAAGCTCAACATCTGAGATTCTGAGAGTTCAAATAATTTGCTTGTATCCCACAGCTTATGAATGTCAAAGCTGGCATCTAAACTCAGATCTATCTGATTTAAAACTGCAACCAGAATTTAGCTTTTGCTGAGTGTAACTTCAACTGATATGCTTTACCAGAAGTTACAATTGAAACATTTCTAAAACAGTCCTCGACTCAAGCTGAAAGACAGGATCGAGAAGAGAAAGAATCAGGAAAATTGAGAGCAAAATGAGAAATTGGAGGGGGTAAAAAAAAAAAAGAACTTTATTGAGAAGCATAACAAAAGCACAGGTGAATTATAGCCTGGAGAACAAACTCCTTTGACTGGTTGGCTTTAATAAAAATGCATCATTTCAACCCTCTTTGCTATTTCAAGCTTTGTATGTGTAGAGCTTGATTCTTTGATCATTCTATAAGCCACACTAAATCATGTGCAGATTTCAGATTTATGCAGCTTCTGTATAGTTAATCGTTTTTAATACTTTGGCCTTAGTATAATTATTTTAATGGGTGTATAAAAATATAGACCTATCAAATATGATAGCTTTATAGGCTGGATAATATCTTAAATTGAATATTGTGTCACATTAAATTTCGAGAATTTTGAACTTGAAAAAAATCACTCAACTTTTTATGTTTGAATGCATATACTGACAACCTGAGTTTGAAAGTACTGCAGCCTATTTGCAGGTTATTGTCTTGGGGATTGTCTTAGTCACAAAGAGAAATTAAAGAAGTGGTCCTTTATGAAATAAATTATAACAACTGTCTTGCTAAAAGAAGAGCTTACAATACCAGCTACAAGAATTCTAGAATGATACAGAAACCATTCAACCTTCATTGTTATAACATATTCTGCTATTTCAGTGGAAAGAAGTGAAAAAATAACAGATAATTTAATAGAGTTGAGAACAAGGGTGGCAAGGAAGGAAGCTTTTATGCACATCCTGCATTAAGCCTGAAGCAGCAGACATATGGGGGCAAAAGCCTAGTCCTACAGACAGAAAATCACTGAAACTTCAGATCTACTGCTGTCCTGCCTATCAACAACCATCAATATTACGTCCCTGTCTACCAAATCTTATGTCCCTTCTACCAAAATTATTGCCAAAAGTATAAGCCTCTCTTGATGTTTATTATATTCTAAATTTTCCCAAATTCTCATGCCCATATTACGCCTTATGGCATAATATGAAATGGTCCCTTCCCTCCCAAACTCTTCTGCTGGAGCCTGTTTTGTCACTCAGTAATCTTTATTAACTCCCTGTGTCCTCATCCTCTTTTCCAAAGTGTCCTCCATGTCCTTGAACTGTACCCTGTGGATATCATTTTCCTTCCATGAAGTGAACTTTGATTTTTTTTCATATTCCATTTTCTAATTCTAATATTCCATATTTCTAGGACTTAGGACATAAAAATAAAATCAGAGTCTCTAAGTTTCCTATTGCTGCTTCCAGACAGTGAAGGACTCTTACCTCAGTGAAATGCCTTGTTCTTTTGAGCTCATCTTGCTATAACTCACTCCCTTCAAGTAGTCATTTATAGACCTACTTACCAGCTCTTCCCTCTTCTTTCATTGAAGACTTTGTCATTTAGCTCACAGAAGTCATGTCCTCTCCAACTGCTATAATCATTCTAAGTGTCTTTGATGGGAATCCAGCACCTGGCATCTAGTTCCCTGATGCCCTGAAGTTATTCCAAAGACTTTGTCATCACCAAAAACTTCTCTGAAGTCCTGATATAAAACATCTAGTCCTTAACCATGGCCTTCTGTCCTCTGAGTCTGCTTATGCATTACAGCATAACAATTATTAAATCTTATATAGTCACCAAGTTTATTACCTTGCTTTTCTCTTTATTCTTTAGCTCTTTCTTGTATATTCTTCCCTTTGCCCAGATTAATATCTATGATTCAGCATTATAATCATCCCACTATTAATAGCTTCAATTGCCTGTCACACCCTTATTTCCTTGATTTTCAAACTCTTGCCTCAAATAAAACATAGTTATCAACTTTCCCACCTATATTTATGAACCTAGACATGGTGATAAAAAATTACAAAATGAGACACACTGGCATAATTAATCATTTAAGATTTACTTTCTTAGACTCTAAAATTTTGAAAATGTTTCAAAAAATTATAATAAACTTATTCTCTTTCATATTCAATGATTATTCGATATCTTCTACTGCTTTTGTTCACATTTTATTTTGACTAAATGAGAACATCTCCTCTTCTCAAATTCACTAACCTGTCTTTTTATACCTTTTTGCTTATATCGTTTTTTCCTCATGTTCACTAGGAGTAGTTTCCCTCCACCTGTAAGAGTCTAATCTTTCTTTAAACCCTCTTAAGTAAAGGAAACTATATTGATCCCACTGGTGGATAAAAGGAAGGAGACACATCTAGTGTGGTTTTTGAAACTTCAATATTTAAACAATAATTTAAAATGATAGACTATTTGTGAAATAGAAAGTAAATCAACAATACATAATTCCAAAACAATCAAAATGGTGAAAGAAACTGAAGAATAATTAGAAATATTAAAGCCAAGTTTAAAAAGTCTTTCAAGAAGGAAGGACTAGGTAAATTACAGTCATTGTAGTAATTAAGAGGACTGAAAACTGTTCATTGGATTTTCTAATAAGTAGTTATTCTATTTAACTTTTATCAAAGAGTTTATGTATAGAGTCATAACTTGATTTTGGTAGCATGACAAGTACATGAAAATACTGCTAGCAAAAGATACTTGCATATGTAAAACAAAACAAAACAAAATGAAAACCCTAATTCAGTCAGCTTAATTGTGAAAGGGAGGAGAAGGTGAGAAGGTAATTGAAAGAAATATATGGGGAAAAACTATTTCCTTTGATATGTGACTGCTAATGGGAAGAATTCAGTAAAGAAAGGAAGCCTGGGAATAATTGGAAGATTGGGTTATTGAAGAAATATTATCCCTAGGGGTACAACAAGGAAGTTAATTCTAGTGAGAAATTATCTTAGAATAGTGGTCCCTGGAGGAAAGCTTCAGCATTACCTGGAACTGTTAGAACTATGTCCTTAGTCCCTACCCCAGACCTACTAATTCAGAATTTCTAGGTGTGGTGTCCATCAGTCTGTGTTTTACCAACAAATGCCTCTAGTGATTCTGATGCAGATAAGGCTTGAGAATCATTGAGTTAAAGAAATGAATCTATTCTTCTATTTTAATAGAAGGGTAGAAAAAAGAAACCGTAAAAATGCAGGTAAGTTTGAGATGTCATAGGAAATTGAAGGAGTTCTTATAGGAGGTTATATTTTTCTCAGTAAAATGGGTGACAAGGTCATCTTTATAGAGTGGAGGGATGTCCTTGGAGTTTTGAGGGGACTGCAAAAAGTTTAAAATAGCTGTTTGTCTTAGTTCATTTTCTGCTAATAGAATACTACAGACTGGGTAACACACAAAGATAGGAAAATTACTTCTCACAGTTCTGGATTCTAGAAGTCTTAGAGCATGGTGCCAAAATTTGTCAAAGGTTATTCTATGGCAGAAAGTGAAAGAGTGAGAAAGCCTGTGTGCATGAGGGAGAAGTGGGTGCAAACTCACTTTTATAACAAGATACTTTTATGATAACAGCATTAATTCATTCATAAGGGGCAGAACCCTCACAACCTAATCACTTCTTAAAGGTTCCACTTCCCAATACTGTTACAATGGCAAATAAATTTCAACACAAGTTTTGAAGGACATATGCATGTAAGAGAAACAATGGCAGATTGATACTAAGTGAAAAATTGATAATGAGTTAAAATTTTTTTGAGATGCCTCTGAGGGAAAGACAGTAGGTTTAAAATCTGAGAATATTGGCAAGAGAGTAAAGTAATGGATTTTTAATCTTCATCTGGCTAGAGAAAAAAAAATGAATACAAAAGGACTTTAATAGATTGAGAGAAAATAGAAGAGCCAATGTAGTTACATTCTCCGTAAATGGAAGAAAAGGCGTAGTGAAAACATCAAAGTGTTGGAATGATTAGAGGTGGTAGGCAAACAAAGGACATTGCAGATAAACTAGCTTCTTCAGGTAGGAGGCAGTTTTGAATGATGTGTGGTTTCAACAGAGAAGCTGAATATGTATAGGATTATTTTTACATGGAATGGAACCTCTAAAGGGGCATAGTAGAAATAGTTGAAAGGGAAGGGAACAATAATATTCAGGTGAGAAGAAAGAAGCCAGTAGCAGTGTGGGAACTATGAAACAAAGGGAGATAGAAGTGCAAAAAGATTTACAATTTGGAAAGTGAACAAGAAAAGGGACCAGGTAGAATTGTGGAAAACAATTAATTAGTATGACTAATTGACTAGAATGATGGAGTGGTCAGAAATGAGTATTTCAAGACTTTGTTTCTTAGAAAGGATTGAAATATTTTATGTTCTTTCTAGTACTTTCTTACATTTGATTATTTTGTAGGTTTTGTCATGACTTCATTATATCTCAGTATAATTACTGTCCTTGTTTGATACAGTTTTAATGAATTTTAAAATTTTGCCTCCTGCATTGAGTTGTCTGAAATCAAATTTGTCAAAAATAAATGTTTCCAACTATCAGTATATACCTTAAAAGCCCTTGTGGACGCATTGGAAGTTTACTTTTTCCTGGTTTTGAAAATCAATCTCTATGTTTTCTAATTTATTTGCTTTTATATTTTAAATTTATTTTATATTGTCATGACTACCTTTTAGGTACGTTGTCAACTTATTCAATTGTATATTTATATTTCAAATGTTTTGATGAAACTTCATACAGAAATAGTAAACAGAAAGAAGTATGTTGTTAATGGATAGGAAAATTCAGTATTATAAAGTTTTTTTTAACTTGAAATGTATCTGTAGGCTGGGCATGGTGCCTTTTGCCTGTAATCCCAGGACTTTGTGAGGCTGAGACAGGTGGATTGCTTGAATCCAGGAGTTAAAGACCAGTGTTTGCAACATGGCAAGACCCCGTCTCTCAAAACAAATATAAAAAATTGCCCAGGCATGGTGTCACAGGCCTGTAGTCCCAGCCACTTGGGAGGTTGAAGTGGAAGCATTACCTGAGCTCTGGAGGTCGAGGTTGCAGTAAGCAGAGATCTCACCACTGCACTCTAGCCAAGCAACTGGAGGGAGACCCTGTCTCAAAAAGAAAATAATTATCTGTGAATGTAAAGCAATTTAGATAACCATCCTAATAGATTTTGTTTTAATAACACTTACACAGTTTCTAAAATGTATATAGAATTGTACAAAGCAAAAAAATTACCAATAACGTTTTGAAAAAGAATAAAATGGGAAGAGACTTAGATTATTAGGCACTGATAATTTTCAAAAGCTAAATTAATTTTAAAAATATGGTCTCAGGATGTAAATGAAAAGTCTAATGAGAAGAAAGAAACACATGAACTTAGAAATAGACTTCACAGATATGGGAATGAGTGCTTGATAATTGATAGGGTATTGATAGATGACAAAAAATACAAAACCAAAACCTTTTGTTAAGGTTTTATAAATGATTGCATTAAAATTTAATATTTCTGACAAATAATATGACAAAGAATATAAATGCAATGAAGAAATGATAACTAAATATGCAACTAACAAACAGTTTATAAACAAAATACAAAAAAGAAAGCAAACAGAAGTGATTCAGTAGAAAGAAACCGGTAATATACGTAAATAGGCAATTCACCCAGAATGCATGTTGAATTTCCAAAAAAGAATCAGAAAAATGCCTAAGTCCTTTCTTAATCATGTATGTACAACTAAGATCACATTTTATCAGTTTATAACCATAAGATTGTTAAAAATAAATACATATTTTAACAAGTGTTAACAATAAGAAGTGGAAATTGGACCTGTTATACATTTCCAGTGGGGATATAACTTGCTAGTATCACCTTGAAGAACAGTCAAGCAGTCCTGACATAGGATATACATATCCTATAACCAAGCAATTCTATTTTTTTCTGTTTTCCCTAAAGATATTTTTGAGCATGTATCCAAGGATATTTACAGCAGCGCTGTTTGAAAGCAAGATGCTGTTGAAGATACAACTTTTTCAGTAAGAAAATGGATAAATATACTGATTGATTTATAATAGAACACTTCCAGCAATCAAAAAAATGTTAACTCTTTGTAAAAGCATGGGAAAATTAAGAAATATAATTCTAATAAAAATGCAAATTAAAAAATGATAGTAATAGCATGTTATCACTTATATAATGTTTTAAAATACATAAGAAAGTATGTACTATTTATGCACAAACATTTGTAATAAAAACATATATATTTGAATGATGTAAACCAATATTAGAGTAGCAGCTATCTCTAGGGGAGAAAAACTGAAAACTAGATTAGGGAAATGGGGTTTGGCTCTATGTTAATGCTGTTTCTTATAAAAAGAGGAATTATAAACTAATAACAAAAATGATGACTATTACTTGTAGTGAGTAAATATGTGTCTATGTTCTTTATATTCTATGTCTTCTTCACTCAAACTATTCATACTTGATATATCTAATGTAAAATAATGAATAATATCCCACTCCAATTATTCACAATACTATAATTAGCACTTAAGCACTTCTCCATACACCTAGGTTGAAGAAGTCAGGGAATAAAGCAGAAATAAGATTCTGCACATGAAATTTTATAAATGTATTTCATCTTAAGCTATAGAGTTAGTATAATGATTAAATAAATTAATACAGGCAAAGAGCTTAACACAGTGCCTGTCATAGTAAAGAAATCCTAAATGTTGATTATTAGTACTATTATAATATCAGAAAGAGGTCATAGGAGTCAGCAGTTCTCAAATTTAATAAGAACAAGCTGACACAATGTAATGAAGTTAAGAACTGAGGTTAGTTATAACACTCAGGAATAAGCAGTCTATACTTACACATCATATAATTTACATATCTCAGGTAAATAATTTTGATGAACAGATGCATGCCTTTGTATCTTATAAATTACTAAAAGGAGTTTTTTTTTAAAAAAGCATTGGCATCAGCATTGATTCAGAGCTAGGGGAATGGTAGATTTTCCTCTCAAAATACTGTGTATATATTCTTCCCAGTCCTGGCAAAGTATAAGTATCAACAGCCTTGAAAATTAGAAAACAAAACTTTGGAGCTGATCAGTACAAGATTCAAATCAGGGTCCACTTTTCTTTACTTGGCAAATACTATTGAAAAGCAACGTTTAAATAATCAGAGCCTCAGAAAACTCACCTTATAAAAAATAATGACATTACTAACTTCCCAAGGTTGTTTTGAGGTTTATAGCAGAGAGCATAAATATAAAGCCATAAGCCCAGAACCTGGCACTGATGTAGGTATAGTTCTTTATCTTAAAATATGATTTATCTTAACAATATTTAGTGTTCCATTGCTTATTATTTCCAATTACTACAGTTCAACCATTCTGTAAACATCACTTATCAATCACAGTCAACTTAAAAAATATTTTTGTAAATCACTGTAGCTGCACATTTCCATGTATTATTAAACATTTATTACTATGATCACCTTGTCTAATTTAAACCATTAAATGCACACACTGACACACACACACACACACATACACACACACAGAGCAATTAGATTAACTGGAAGTTTTAAGAAAAGGTAACTTCACTGATAAAATTACTGCCCATGCCCACCTCTTAATGCTTGAGAGATAACATGAAGTTCACCCAAAAGTATTTTTTCATTGCCATGTATGACAGGAAAGGAAACCAGTGCTCTGGCTGTTGCTCTCTCTTAACATTCCCTTCTATGCTCCTCACATGAGTTCTTCACCAGAGGTCAGTAGCTGATACAGGAGAGCACGCATTCCAGTGGTTGGCATCAATTTAGAGTTGAAGTTTCATTGCTTCATTGTTATGGCAAACAGAACATTAATTGAGAATATGGGGATATCACCCTCTAATGCAATTCTTAGAAAAAAGTAATAAGACTGTTTATGAAGAATGCTCATATGCTGGGATCACCACCTGTAGGGGTGTGTCCTGCAGACCTTGACTCAGTGACAGATAAATAAAGTACACTGACACACAGATATTATGCTTTGCCAATTTGGCTGAGGGTTCATGGCCACTTACAGACTCCCTGGAGAGTGCTATAAACAGTTGCAACTGCTGACCTCTACCAACCAGAGAGACTTGCATTTATTTAGTAAAGTTTAATTGACAAAGGATTGAGTCAGCACCGCTAAAGGTTAAAGACTCAAGGACAAGTTCCGATGCCCAAAGCAAACACCATTAATGGGTAATATCCCTGGTCGACCTTCCCCAGAGAGGGTCATCCAGCTCAAAGGTTAGTTTTAAGACCACATGAGCAAACTAGTTAGTTAGGTAAACTACTCACATTCCTTTGTCTTTGCACCCTAATCTCTCTGGCTCCTGCAAAGAGACTCACTGCCTTCAGCCAGGAACTATAGAAAAAACCCTTAGGCCTTCCAAAAGGGTTTGAGACTATATTCTGTAACTTTCTCTAATATTTTTCCCTTAATATTTTTGCCATTAACCTGAGTGAATTCCCACAATCATATATTAATAACTTAGCAAAATCATATTAGTTGTCTTCCTTCTAACCCTTTCAACTCCACTCTGGCCCCCATGTCATTGTATAGCCATTAATTAGAGGCAAATGGCTTTACAGCTGTGACCTTGAATAGGAATTTAAAAAATACAAAGAGTCATGATTTTGAGCTTTAAAATAAGGCTATTTAAATGTGAGTTTTATTAAAAATAAAATAGAAGAATCATAGGGAACCAACAAGAACCTAAGAACCAATGTAGCAGCTTAATCACAGGCTTGTTTTTCCTCAATTTGAAGCTTTGAACTATTGCTTAAACTTTATTTTATTAAAAAGAAATGCACACTGTAGATAAATGTGTAGGCAGTGCAGTATTCTCAAGTGAACTGTGTTCTGACAATAATGATTAATTAGTTAATGGCTGTGGCTAATTTCATTTTAACACAGTTTTAAAATACCATCTTGTGACAGATATACCTGCCTACTTGTAACTAGGAAAATCACAAAATATTAAATGTTGAAGAAACTCTAGAGGGTATCTAATGCAAAGTCATTGGCAACGCAAAATACGTCCTTTAGTAATATGACAGTCCTAACAGGGACTTGGTGCATAGTTGGTGTTCACTGTGTATGATTTCTCAGTATGTTTTTAACTATGCCTGTGACATTGTGTTAGAAGATCTTTAGGGTGTTGCTTTTCTGGCCAGAAACCTCTCTGGCCAGTGGCACCTTTGCACAAGTTCTTGACCTGCATCCGGGAAGAATGAGGTATGCAGACAAGTGGAAAGTAAACAGGATGAAGAGAAGCTTTTTTGAGTGTTAAAACAGCTCAGCAGAAACCCACAGTGGGTAGCTTCTCACTGTAGGCAGGTCCTCTCTTGAAGGGTTCAGCTCTTAGCAGAGAGGAGGCCCTGGAGAGGATGGCTCCTCCCCACAGGCAGGTTGATCAAACTATCTCTGCAGGTAGGTCTCTGAAGCTCTCAGCAGAGTGGGTAGCTCCTCTCTGCAGCCCATTGTCCAGTCCTCTCTTCATCATTTGCCCTCTGCCCTGCTCTGGCTGAGCCCAGGGCTTTTATGGACCTCAGCAGGGAGGAAGTGAATGCAGATTGTTCCATGGGTATCCATGGGACCTTAGGGTCCCTCAGCCAGCAGGGAATGCAAGGGGCCTTCCTGGGCCTCCAAGGGTGCAGGCTGCAGAGATGCCCAGGTCCTATGCCTGGGAGGGTGGCTGCACCTGAATCTGGGGAGCTCCCGCCCCATCAACTCAGAAAGGGTGAGGCTCTTGCATGTCCCTGGTTATTGATTGCTCTGGTGGAGTTGGTGGCGTGGCTCTTACTTGCTCTATAGAGCAGGAGCCCTGGGTCTGCAGCCACAGTTTTGGGGTCTGCAGTGGCACCCAGGGAGCTCCTGCCCCAACTCAGAAGGGGTGGGGCTCCCATCAGCTCCAAGTAGTGTGCAGCCCCAGCTGCACCTCCAGGCAGCAGCCAGTGTGATGGCAGCAGCCACTTCTAACAATTGGACTACTACAACTTTGATCTAGTAGAACTTTCCAAAAAGACCTAAAGAGAGTTAGACCTGTTTTGAACTTATGCCAGTTAATGGAGACTACCATTACTGTTACTAAGAGTTTATCATACAGATGTTATATAATTCTTTCCAAAATGTGTGGGTCTCTGATCATCAAGGCAAACCAAGAGATCTTTAGTGTTTTCAGATAATTTATCCTCTTTCATGTGAAAATTGAAAACTCTTCCTGGTCATCATGTCTTACTCCAGTCATTATCCTAATTCTTCCTCCTCATTCACACTAGAATTTCTCGAGTTGTTTATTCTCCATCTCTAGTTTTCACTGTCTTTCATGCTTTGTGCCCGTAAAAAAAAAAGAAAAGAGAAAAAAACCATCATGATCATAGCCAATAATAATAGTGCTTTCTTGTGATTTGTTGACTTTCTTTTTGCAGAGTGACTGACTGGTTAAGAGCATTTATGTCCATATTGCTCTTTTTGTTTTTTTTCTTTTTTAAAAAATTATACTTTAAGTTCTGGGGTGCATGTGCAGAACATGAAGGTTTGTTACATAGGTATACACCTGCCATGGTGGTTTGCTGCATACATCAACTTGTCATCTACATTAGGTATTTTTCCTAATGCTATCCCTCCCCTAGTACCCTACAGCCTGACAGGCCCCACTTTGTGATGCTCCTGTCTCTGTGTCCATGTGTTCTCATTGTTCGTCTCCAACTTATGAATGAGAACATGTGGTATTTCGTTTTCTGTTCCTGTGTTAGTTTGCTGAGAATGATGGTCTCCAGCTTCATCCATGCCCCTGCAAAGGATATCAACTCATCCTTTTTTATGGCTACATAGTATTCCATGGTATATATGCATCACATTTTCTTTATCCAGTCTGTCATTGATGGGCATTTGGGTTGGTTCCAAGTCTTTGCTATTGTGAACAGTGCTGCAATAAACATACATGTGCATGTATCTTTATAGTAGAATGATTTATAATCCTTTGGGTATATACTCAGTAATGGGATTGCTGAGTCAAATGGAATTTCTATTTCTAGATCCTTGAGGAATCACCACACTGTCTTCCACAATGGTTGAACTAATTTACACTCCCACCAACAGTGTAAAAGTGTTTCTATTTCTCCACATCCTTTCCAGCATCTGTTGTATTTTATGATTTTAATGTTTGCCATTCTAACTGGCCTGAGATAGTACCTCAATGTGGTTTTGATTTACATTTCTGTAATGACCAGTGATGATGAGGTTTTTTTAAATATGTTTGTTGGCTGAATAAATGTCTTCTATTGAGAAGTGTCTGTTCATATCCTTTGCTCACTTTTTAATGGGTTATTTTTTTCTTGTACATTTGTTTAGGTACTTTGTAACCATTTGTCAGATGGATAGATTGCAAAAATTTTCTCCCATTCTGTAGGTTGCCTGTTTATTATGATTATAGTTTCTTTTGTTGTACAGAAGCTCTTTAGTTTAATTAGATTCCATTTGTCAATTTTGACTTTCATTGCCATTGCTTTTGGTGTTTTAGTCATGAAGTCTTTGCCCATGCCTATGTCCTGAGTGATATTGCCTAGGTTTTCTTCTAGGGTTTTTATGGTTTTAGGTCTTACATTTAAGTCTTTAATTCACCTTAAGTTAATTTTTGTGTAAGGTATAAGGAAGGGGTTTAGTTTCAGTTTTCTGCACATGGCTAGCCAGTTTTCCCAACATCATTTATTAAATAGGGAATCCTTTCCCCATTGCTTGCTTTTGTCAAAGATCAGGTGGTTGTAGATTAGTGGTGTTATTTCTGAGGTCTTTGTCTGTTTCACTGGTCTATAAATCTGTTTTGGTACCAGTACCATGCTGTTTTGGTTACTGTAGCCTTGTAGTATGGTTTAAAGTCAGGTAGCCTGATGCCTCCAGCTTTGTTCTTTTTGCTTAGCATTAATTGCCTTGGCTATGTGGGCTCTTTTTAGTTTACATATGACATTTAAAGTAGTTTCTTCTAATTCTGTGAAGAAAGTCAATGGTAGCTTACTGGGGATAGCATCAAATCTACAAATTACTTTGGGCAGTATGGCCATTTTCACAATATTGATTCTTCCTATCCATGAGCATGGAATGTTTTTTCATTTGTTTGTTTCCTCTCTTATTTCCTTGAGCAGTGGTTTGTAGTTCTCCTTGAAGAGGTCCTTCACATCTCTTTTAAGTTGTATTCCTAGGTATATTATTATCTTTGTAGCAATTGTTAATGGGAGTTCACTTATGACTTGACTGTTTGCCTATTATTGATGTAGAGGAATGTTTGTGATTTTTGCACTTTGATTTTGTATCCTGAGACTTTGCTGAAGTTGCTTGTCAGTTTAATGAGATTTGGGGCTCAGCCAAAGGGGTTTTCTAAATATATACTCATGTTATATTGCAGTTTTTTACAGTGAGTACCTTAATTACATCTAACTGCCAGCACTTGGGGACAAAAACTCAGACTCATTCCACCCAAACTGAGATCAGAAATCACAAGCCTTCATAGACATTGCTGGCTTACAGAGGATTACCAGGAGGACTCTACTTAAAAGATTTGGTCAATTGTTTTACCCATCTAAAGAGAAATAAGGGTGTGGAATGCCTTATAGGCCATGGTGAGAAGCTGAGTGTTCTGACATGGAGTCCAGCACTGCGATTATCTGTAGTTGTTGAATCCCTTACCTTGTATCACTCAAGGGCTTTCTAGTAGTGTCTCCTAGCAGGGGTCATTGGTTCTGATTGTGTTAACAAATCCAAAAAGTGTCTTAATTACCGAGAAGCACCCAAACAAACACATGGAAGACAGAAACTCTGGTGAGTCCACATACAGCAATTTAGCTCAACCCCCAATTACTTTCCTTTCTCCTTGTTTGATTTGTACTCAGAAAATCAGTTCCCACATATTTAACCTAAATTGTTGATAGAATGAATTGGCACCTTCCACTAATTTCTTCTAAATGCATTTTTTTCTCCTGCACTCACGTCTTTTTGCCACCATTCAAGCCATATTGTGTTCCAATTACAATTACCTATTGAGAAAACTGAAGAGGAATAGCCTATGAGAACAATTGTCTAGTCTCTTCCACTAGTGTTGGGTCGTGTGTCAGTGTGGTTGGTTTTTGCTGTTGTTGTTTGCTTGTCTTAATTATTATTTTTAAACATTTTTGTGTATATATATATATGTATAAATACATATAGTAGATATATGTATTTATTGGGTACCTGAAATATTTTGATACAGGCATGCAATGTGAAATAAGCACATCAATTGGAAAATGCCATATCCAACCACTCAAGCATTTGTCCTTTGAGTTATAATCAAATTACATTCCTTATTTAAAAATATCCAATTATTGATTATAGTCACCTTGTCCTCTCAAATAGTAGGTCTTATTCATTCTATTTTTTTTTTTTACCCATTAACCATTCCCACCTCCCCACCAACCCCGCACTTCCCTTACCAACCTGTCATAACCATTCTCTGTTCTCTATGAGTTCAATTGATTTGAATTTTAGATCCCATAAATAAATGAGAATATGTGCTGTTTATCTTTCTGTAGGGCTTACTTTTCTCAACATAATGATCTTGTATCCCATTCAAGTTACAAATGACTGGATCTCATTATTTTTCATGGGGTACTGGTACTCTACTATAAATATGTACCACATTTTCTTTATCCATTCATCTGCTGATGTACACTTAGGTTGCTTCCAAATCTTAGCTATTGTGAACAATGCTGCAATAAACATAGGAGTGCATATATCCTTTCCATATACTGATTTCCTTTCTTTTGAACATGTATGGGTATGTACTCAGCAGTAGGATTGCTTAGCTTTATCAGTCCTTCAGGTAGTCTCCTTCCAATTGTTAGAATCTCAGTCTTTGCTGATGAATGCCTTAAAGTATACAGGCAACATAGCAGACTTGTGATGTAAAATCAAATTAAAATTTAGCATTTCACAGAAACCATTTCTGTATATTCCTCATACTTTACCCTCAGTATGCACATGGATCCAGCATTGCATTTAAATTATGCAATCAGTTAAATCATTTTCCTCTTGTTTCTGCTGCTAATTTTCCATTTGGGAATCTGGATTGGCAGGAGTTGTCTCACCACTTCTGTCTCATGTCAACCCAAACCAATTCCAGATACATACATATCCCTGAGCATTTGTTCTCAGAACTTCAAGCCAAAAAAATACACTGAAAAATAATCACATACACACACACACCAAAGGCAGCTCATAGCATCCATGAAAGTACTAAACTGACAAACCTCAAGGTTTGATCAAGATGCGGTCTTATCAGTTGCGTTTGTACAACTGCAGGTAGATTGCCTTCTCTGTGCGTGGACCTGCATCCTTCTTTGTATCTTTAGTTGTCTTGGACTACTGTTTCAGTTTATTTTATTAATTGACTGGCTGTACTTGTGACTTTATCCTGGGGTAAACAGTGAGAAAAGAACGGTTTGTTCTGAGAATGGGGAACTTCTGCAACTGTTTCCATGTATTTAGTGAATTATTGAGTACACCATAGCTGACATTTCCTTTGCTCCATTTCCTTACGTCACTAATTATGCTGGGATTCTTCTGCAAAATAGTCCACTCCTTTTCAATACTCTATTCTTTAATCTGAGTAGAATTTATAATGTTTGGTCATCATCTTTGGTCGCATTTTCATCTCATTTTCAAGAAATTCTGTACCATTTTCAGTTTGTTGATGGGGTCCAACGTGATTTTGCAGCACAGTCATGGGTTCATCTTATTTGTGGATTTATTCTTTAATTTGGATAAATTTAAATTCTGCAATATTGTTAAAGAGGTTTAATAAATGTATTGCTTAACTGTTAGCCCTCTTAAATCAGATATAAATATAAAAATAATTTCTAAATTTTGTCTAGTTGCTAAGGAAATAGATCACACTTCATATATGTGAATTCCTGGTTG
The DNA here is from genome assembly GCA_004027715.1 of Plecturocebus donacophilus. Taxonomy (NCBI): domain Eukaryota; kingdom Metazoa; phylum Chordata; class Mammalia; order Primates; family Pitheciidae; genus Plecturocebus; species Plecturocebus donacophilus. The sequence goes on from PVKP010003835.1 coordinate 95,013, forward strand.
GTTGATTGTTTTTCCTCGTATTTTGAAGATGTCGAAAGTAAGAATATTAATCCCAAACACCTATCACCTAAACAAGAATAAGACTTGTTACATTGTCAGAAAATGATTTAATTATGGCAGCCAGACAATTATTATCAGCCCCAGGGATCTTTGCTGAAGAAAATTTTTCATAATTACTTATCATTAAAGACCAGAAACCAGTTACCTGGCTACAGAGGACCATGTTTAGAATAAAGGTAGTATGAGCATGTGGATGCAAGGCAGCATCAAATGTAAGTGAGATGCAATGCTGAGATAATGATTGAGACATATTTATTTTAAAAATAAAACTCTTCCTCATGCAAAGAGGAAGTTATAGAGGGATTTTTTTTTAAAGATTAAAAATTGGACTTATAATGGGGGGATTTTAAAGATTATAAAAGGAGAGGAAAAAGTCAACTGTGCTTATTTCAGAGAGAGTACTCCCCTTACTGGTTATATTGAGTATGTTCAGAGAAAAAATTACTGACTTGGTTGCTGGGCCACAGAGTCAGGCTCTTCTCCCTAATTTCTAGACCTGAGTTATAGCAAAACTTACAGACCCCTATGGCTATTGGCTTGAGAATGCCACTGAAAAAAAAAATAATTAACACAAAGTTTTATACCATTTGAATTCTAGGAGTGGAAATGTATCAGTCAGAATGGGGGTTCAGAGGGACTTGGTGATTAATTAAGTTCTCATTTGCACTTACCTAATGATAGGCTCAGAGGGACTCCAACCAACCCTTGTGATCGCTTCTCCAGTTCTTGTGTGTATAGTGACAAGAAGAGCCTCAGCAACTGGCAGAAACCTAGCTCCATGAAATTACATAAGGGTTAAGATAGTAATGATGGCAAGGTGAAGTCATTGCATTTTCTCTCCCTACAGTAGCAGTAAATAAAAAAGAAATATTTCACGGAATTGTAAAGATATCCTTTAAAATTTTGAATGATACAGAGGTGGCAATTCTGAAAAAATTCCCATTTACTTTCAGAGTTTTTCCAGTGCATATAATTGACAGTTCTTCAGAATGACAGGATTATGGAGAACTTAATCAGGTGGTGACTTCAATTGAAATGATTGTTCCATATATGAACACCCTAATGGAGCAAATTAATAAAGCCCTTAGCACTTAATATGAAATTGTTGATCCGGCAAATGAATTCCTCTTCAAGTTTTAGAGTTTATTTTCACTTAGGCAGAGCAGTAGGATACTGTTAAAATCATGACTCAAGGATGTATCAATTGTCTTCCTTTTCCATCTCAAACTAGGCAACAGGGACTTTGACTAATTTCATCAGTGCCAAGAAGGGCTTTATTCTACTATATTATAATTATCATGTGAAAATCTAGAGAGTAGTAAGTAGCAGTCACCCTAGATTTCTTGGTAAGATGTATGTATCAGATAACTAGAATATGTCTTTGGAAAACATACTAACTAAGGAAATTTCCTGCAGATCCACTCTTAAACATACCAGGATATGTTCTTTAAAGTAAGGATATATGCCTTAAAACAGATATTGTACTTTGCACCTCCTTTCACTAAGAAAAAGGTGGAGTACCTACATGGAATTCTTTGGATTTTGGAGGCAGAATAGATCAGTGATTATGGAGTTAAATACATATTTATGTGTAAGTATTTAAATATATTTATATTTATGTGTAAGTATATAATTTTATATTTATGTATAACTTTATAAATATAAGTATATAAACATCCTTATTAAAAATATTTTATATCAAAAAGATTCTACTTATCTACCCTGACAAATTTAAATATTTTCATCATAAGTTTAAAAAGTTGCAAAGGACACATTTCATAGTGAATTGCAAATATTGTCATTTCAAAAATAAACTGTTATATAATTCTCTTATTGTTATTTTTTATTTATTTATAACAATAATTGTGTATATTTAAGGGGCAAATGTGATGTTTTGATCTATGTATACAGTGTAGAAAGATTCAAGCTAATATATACATCACCTTACCAATTTATTATTTTGTTTGTGGTGAGAATATTAAAAATGAATTCTTTTAGCAATTTTGAAATATGTAATGCATTATCATTAATAGTGGTTACCATGCAATGAATAAGTCACTACAACTTATTCCTTTAGTATAACTGAGACTTGATACACTTTGATCAACATCTTCCCTTTACTCATCCCTTCCCTAGCCCCCACCCTCTGATAACCACCTTTCTACTGTTTGTTTCTATGATATGGATTTTTTCAAATTCCAAAAATAAAAATAGTGTGCAGTTTTCTTAGAAAACTAAAGATAGAATTACAGTATGATCCAGTAATCCCAGTTGTAGGTATACATCTAAAGAAATTGGAACTGGTATGTCAAAAAGGAATCTTTACTCCCAGGTTAATTTCAGCAGTATTATCATAGCCAAGACATGAAAGCAATCTAAGTGTCCATCAGTGAATGAATGGATAAAGAATATGTGGCCTATATATAAAAGAGAGTACCATACAGCCTTTATAAAGAGGAAAATTCTGTAATTCAGAGCACATGGATAGAACTGAAGGACATATTGCTAAGTGAAATAAGCCAGGCATACAAAAATACTATATGATTTCACATATGTATGGACTCTAAAAAGTCTGCCTCATAGAAACAGAGTATATAATTCTTTTTAAATGCAGCCTATAGACTCTAAATACTACAGTGACTTGATACACACATTGGGCACTTATAAAAAAGTATGGGCCAGGCAATGGGGCTCATGCCTATAATCCCAACACTTTGGAAGGCCGAGGCAGGAGAATTACTTGAGGTCAGGAGTTCAAGATCAGCCTGGACAACATGATGAAACCCTGTCTCTACTAAAAAAAGTAATAAAAATAAATACAAAATTTAGCCAGATGTGGTGCTGCACACTTGTAATCCTAGCTTCTTGGGAGGCTGAGGTAGGAGGATTGCTTGAAGCTGGGAGGCAAAGGTTTCATTGAGTTGAGATTGTACCACTGCACTACAGTCTGGGTGACAGAGTGAAACTCCATCTAAAAAATCATTTCCCTTTAGCAGCCATCAATTTTACATCTCCCCTTACCCTTCTTGAACTTGTATTTGCATTCTATTTCTTCTAAGGATTCTAATTAGCATTCAATCCTTAGAAGAAATAGAGTGTAAATACAAGTTTTTCTTTCCTTGATTGATTTTATTGATTACACGTTACACTCCCACACTTCTCTGCTACAAATAAAATTTTATTAATAAAAAATTATTGTGATTATATGTGTATTTATTAAACAATTCCTCCTACTATATATTGAGTCATTATAACAACTATAATTAATAAACAATTGAACAAAATTACATGCATATGCAGAACTTTAGAAATTAATATGTAATATATAATTTTATTTGAATTTATCTTGATGAAGATAAACTTCTTTGAGATAAATTTTCTTATTGAGTTTAGTATCTGTGAGTACTTATAGTAAAAATGAGACAGTTCTCAAAACTAATTTTACAATTTTCCTCTCCAGCATCT
>PVKP010003836.1:0-103822 GCA_004027715.1 Plecturocebus donacophilus
CCTTCATTGTAATTCATCACTTGCAGACATTTCGCTCTGTTTGGGTGCCCAGCGTGCATGTGTGTTAGTGTGTGTGTGTGTGTGTGTGTGTGTGTGTGTGTGTGTGTGTGTGTGTGTGGATATAGCTGTATACACATACACTACATATATAAACTATTTGGTTGAAGGATCTGTGAAGAAGTTTCAGACATCATGTTGCTTCACCCCTAAATTCTTCAACATCCTGAAACTATGGATTCTCTGGTCAAACCAACTAGATGGTGCTAAGTGAAGCCACGTTAAACAAGTCCCCTGTCCATAGCCCCTCACAGAGCTGTATGACTCTGTAAGAAAGGAAGGATAAGGCACAGCACATCCCAATCTTCTGCTGACCACAGAAGCCTTCCTGGAATGCTGCATCTTGTGAAACTGTACTTCTCAGAAAAAGAAAACTGGAAAAAATTATCAGAGGAAGGATTCAATCCACTTGTAGGGCTTGGTTTATAGAAAGTAAAACTGCTCAAGTTTATAAACCCAGATTTACCAAAATCTCCTGGAGACGCCTAGGGTCAAGTTCCCTCCAACCCAAAACATCAACGAACTTACATCATTATTATAATTGTACCAGAAGGCACATGACATTATTCATGTAATGATTTTCCAAATAAAGTATGCTAATTTCATTCAGTAGTTCTTTTTTTTTTTTTTTTTTTTTTTTTTTTTTTTTTTGTCCTGCAGAAAAATTAAAAAAAAAAAAAAGTGCAGTGAGTTCAGGGCCCTTTTAAAGTGTGAGCCACTGTGGCCATTCAGAGGGTCCACCGGCTTTCTACTATTCCTTAGTCCCAGAAGTCCATCCTCCTCTTTAGTTTTCTCTACCTCTTTGCCTACCAGAACCCTCAGTCAAACCTTTTCTTTCCTTTTCTTGGTCCAAAAAATTACTGAAATAATTAACAATATTAACAATGTATCAAATGGAACCCATATTTGAAAAGAATCTATTTTATTTACTTTGGACTTTTTAGAAACCAGCATAATCTTTAGAGTTATCATTTTTCTTTTATGTATTTTAGATAATAGGCTTAAGTGCCGAAGACAGAATACATAGGAAGAGTCATTTTGATTCTAAGGGAAACTTTTCATTAACCTCAGAAGTTTCCATCACTGGTTATCACTGAGAATTTAATTGCTTGGATAATTTGTTTTCTAGGTGGGGAGAGAGTAAGATTTAACATATTTCATATCTTGGTAAAATACTGTTCAGTACCAATATATTGTAAAAGAGCAAAACAGCAGGAAAAGAACTGATTTTAAGTGATATTTATCACATGAGCATATTAAAATATTAAGTAGAACAATGCTACCCAAGAGAATTCTCTGTAATGATGAAAATGCTCTCCATCTGCACTCATATATATATATATATATATAATACACACACACACACACACACAGACACACACACACACACATATCATATGTAGCCATTAGCTACAACTACCTATGGAGAACTTCAAACTTGGTGAGGAATTACTCTATGAGTTTTATTAAAGTAATTTCAATTTAAAAAGCTGCATGTGGGTAGCAGCTACCAAACTACAAAGCACAGAAGAAGAGAATAAAAAACACCAGTGTGTCTTCCTCCCTCACCAAGAATGTAGGTAACTGACAATGCTGAGACTCACTGTGCAGTAAAACAGCTTGTTTCAATCTGTGCTGACAGAAAAACAACGCTGGCTCAAGGGAAGGGGAAAGAAGGTTTAACTTGTGGCACTGGGAGTAGGACAGAGGCAGGTAGGGACTCTGCTGTGCTAGAGGCAGAGCAAAGCTTCTTGCCATCATGTGCCCCTATTTCCTACACCAAGGAGATCAATTCTTGAGATGTACCTGGACAGCAATGGTCCCATCCCCATTCCATCACCACCTTTGAAATCTGACCCATATGCTCAAGGTACAGTTAGAATGGGACTTCCTGTAAGATTTCTGCCTTTGATCTCCTTTATCATATGATATTTCCCTAAAATTGACATCTAAGAGAAGGAAAGTATCCAGTGCAGTCTTGTCCCCTTTGATCATCTGGCTTGCATCAACAGCACAGAACCAGCAACTGATAAGGAGCTGCTGGCATGAGGCAACCTCCCCAGCCTTTATCCAAAGCCCCCTACATTGCCCAGCCTGGCTATCAGTGGTTACGGCTCCTTCACTCTTGCCTCCTTCTAACTACAGAGTTGTCCTGGTTTCTGACACACCAAGAATGTGGCTCCTGGTATCATTAGCTCCCCCTTTTCATTTACACTTGCCACATTTCCTCAGCTCAGCTCTGCCCCTAGTCACGCAGGGAGTCACCTCGGCCCTGGTGGGCCCCTGAAGTCCCCAGTGGAATAGATGTATGACCAGAGCCTCGATACCTGTGACAGGGATCTGGTCAGAAATAACAGCAGGGGCATTGAACCTTTTCCCTCGTCATCTGCCAGGATTCTTGCTACTGTAACTCTGGGTGGTGGCCTTCAGCAGAGCTTGACCACAGTTGCTGGAATACATGCCTCCAGAAGGATGCAACCAATATGTACCAAATGAAGAGAATCAGTACCACCTCTGACGTCCAGCAAGCTCTTTTCACACATGATGGAGAGAAACCTATTTTTCTTCATGTTGACTGAAGCTATTCATTAGTTCTAGTTGTCTAACGTGGTTTCACATGAAATTCATTTGGAATGGATTTTTCCGAATCACCTCTTCTAAGGACACCTTGCTCTGGAGCATCAAAATGATGGGGATTGGCGGGTGCTTTGGCTTATTCCTATAATCCCAGCAATTTGGGAGGCATAGTTGGTGGAACATGAGGTCAGGAGATCAAGACCATCCTGGCTAACACGATGAAACCGCATCTCTCCTAAAAATACAAAAAAATAGCTGGGTGTGGTGGCACATGCCTGTACTCCCAGCTACTTGGGAGGCTGAGGCAGGAGAATCACTTGAACCCAGGAAGCAGAGGTTGCAGTGAGCTGAGATTCCACCACTGCACTCCAGTCTGGGCAACAGAGTGAGACTCCATCTAAAACAAAATTAATAATAACAAGGTGGGGATCATGACCGTTTCCCTCTTATGCAGGTTACTGGGGGGAAAGTTGCTACACTGGGCAGGTCAAACATGGAGCCTTCATTTTCTCACTAGAAACCTCCCTCTAGGGTGTCACACTTGGCACTCTCTGGAAAGGTCTTGCCAACCAATTCACTTGACCATCCTAGCATCCGACTCACCATATGGCCTCATCCATGCCTATCTTCCTGTCTCACTATGTGACTGTATCACTCTTTTTAGTTGGATGCTTCCTTCCCTCCCCTTCTGAAGGGTCATGGTACCGTGTGTGCATACCACTGGCCCTCAATGCACTCACCTTGACCTTTCCATACCTATCCAATTGTTTCTATGCATATTACCATTCTGTATGTAACATTTCACTCTATTTTATATGCTCCAAATGGCTAGTGAAGTTCCCTGAACTCAAATACCCAATAGATATTTGCTGGGTCAATACATTCTCCCACATTTTTAACAGGGTGAAAATTGAAGTGGGTATGGTGAGGACGTCAGGGCAACAAAAGAATAAGAAATAGAATGCAGCCATGATTATTAAATATCTAGAACATCTTTCTACCAACCAGACACCCTTTAAATTGTTGGGATATCATACTGGAAATCAGTTAAATTAAAATAACATCAGAAAAATTACTTATACGATGACTAAAACAAAAAAATTACGTTTATACAGGACTTGGTATCATTGAATGTTAAGGGGAAAAAGTGAAATTCTAAAAGTTTACCAACAAGTAGAACTATTCTAAAGGAAGACAGTTATTACATGAACACTCTTCACTCCAATCCTTGTCTAAAAGGTTATTGCACCCGACTGAATCAAACTGCCCTGTCCATACTTTTAGCGAGCCATAATTTTAACTCCCGTGGAGGAACCAAGGTTATGCTGTATTATACATAGCTTCCAATTACATAACCATCCATCCGGCGAATGTACTTCTAAAAAATACTTCTAAAGCATGCTTAGCAATCTCTAAGGAGACTCTACACTTAAAAGTTATAACTTAATTCTCAGTTTTTTTTTTTTCTGGGGTTTTTAATTGATGTATTTGTAAAATAATTTCATCTACTGAGGCAAAACCTGCTGATTAATGTCTTTTTCTGATGTTTTTGGTTGTTGTTGCCAATTTATTTTTTCATTTTTCATTCTGAAAGTAATAGCGAAATTTCCCATGCCAAGACAAAACTATAGAGTGAAGCATAATTTGAGAATTAAGTTTAAATAAATAACAAAGTTCAAAGTCAGAAAAAGTAAATGCAGTTGCTTTTTCTTTCAGAAATGCGCACAGGCCAGGAAATGGGCACCGTTAAAGTGGGGGCAGGAAAGTCACAGCTTTCCAATAGGTGAACGAACCCCACAATAGGTGGAAGAAATCATCAACACTGCAGATATCATGTCCAGCTTCCTCACAATGACATCTGTGCAGCCTGGGACGTGTCCATCCTGACTTAAAGAGGCAGCACCTGTCTCGAGCCAGGAACTCTATGTCAAACCCTGGCATGGTCTTGCCACCATTGGCAAATTAACTGACTCTCAGTGCCTGTTCTCTCATCTGCAATACTGAGACAATAATAGTATCTAACTCAAAAGACAGTGGCAAGGATTTTAAAAATAGTAACAGAGGTGAGGCACTTAGCACAATGTCTGCTACACAGACAATGTTTGGTACATGTTGCTTATTTGTATTTGCTGCCAAAAAGTTTCAGAACTAAAATTCCTCCCACAGATTCCTCAAACTCTAAGCATTCCTCCTCCAGCTTCCTCAGGTGGCTACTCTCCTGCTTTTAAAAATGTTGGCTCTTAGACAGTATTTCCATCTAAATTTACTCTGAATTTTTGGAAGTAGCTGAAATATAAATCTTAAATAATTATTTTTCAAATTTTATTTCCAACCAAATCCTTTATGATTAAATATTTAATAATATTATGGAACAGAACCATGATGGAAAGTCCCATAATCGATTTAAATTTTACTAGAATAATATTTTTTTTCTGTGAATCACTTTTTTATTATGATGTAAGAGATACCGGTGGATTGTAGAAAAGCTAGGAAGGGAAATAGTAAACAATTATATGATCTAGTCTAGTTGATAAAACTTTCAAGTTGGCTAATATACTTTTTAAAAAATACACATGGGCAAAGACTTCATGACTAAAACACCGAAAGCCAAAATAGACAAATGGGATCTAATTAAACTAAAGAGCTTCTGCACAGCAAAAGAAACTATCATCAGAGTGAACAGGCAACCTACAGAATGGGAGAAAATTTTTGCAGTCTACCCATCTGACAAAGGGCTAATATCCAGAATCTACAAAGAACTTAAACAAATTTACAGGAAACAACCATGAAAAAAAGCTCATCATCACTGGTCATTAGGAAAAGGCAAATCAAAACCACAAACCGCCATTCTAACTGCTGTGATACCATCTCACAGCAGTTAGAATGGCAATCATTAAAAGTCAGGAGACTAGATGTTGGAGAGGATGTGGAGAAATAAGAACGCTTTTACACTGTTGGTGGGAGTGTAAATTAGTTCAACCATTGTGGAAGACAGTGTGGTAATTCCTCAAGGATCTAGAACTAGAAATACCATTTGGCCCAGCAATCCCACAATGAGAACACATGGACACAGGGAGGGGAACATCACACACCGGAGCTTGTCAGGGGGTGGGAGGGCTAGAGGAGGGGTAGCATTAGGAGAAATACCTAATGAGATGATAAGGTGATGGATGCAGCCAACCACCATGGCACGTGTATAGCTGTGAGACAAACCTGCATGTTCTGCACATGTACTCCGGAACTTAAAGTACAATTTTAAAAAGTATTTCCAAAAGAAAAACTGTTTTTTTATTTTGTGGTTGTGGAATGTTACTGAAGGGGATTCAATGCATATTTGAAAATTTAATATTAATGGCAATTTTGTTAACTTTGTGTCCATTTTTCTTTGAAAGGTAGATGTGATTGTCAGCATTTTAAACAAAGGAAACAAAACCTCATGGATTGAATGGTGTCCCAAGACAGCACCCAGGGTAATCAGACATTTGCATGTAAGCCTTTCTGATTAGAAAGCACATGCTTTCCTTGTAACCGCATGATAATAACATTGCATCAGACGGTGGACTTTACTAAATACTGCAGGAGACTGATTCCTCAGCTCTTGCAAAGTGGCGCTTTCACACAGGCTGGCAATTATGGACCAAGGCCAGCAATCATTAACACCACTGCCTCCTGACTCGCTACCCCAATGTCCCTCATGCCTTCAGTGCTAAGTTTCATGGAAATTCCCGTTAATGTTTTAAAGCACTGCCATTCAGCAAGAATGTGCAGCTACAGCAATTACCAGTGAGGAAAATTAAGCCTCATTTTCAAAGATTAGCACATGTTCTACAAATTGAATGTTATCCCAAGAAAAGGAATCCAAGGGATGACCTGAGAATCCATAAAATTTTTCTTGCTACTTAAAAGCATCTTTTAAAAAACAAGGCGCCAGGAGTCACTGTAGGAAGACCTTCAAAGGGGTAGAGATCAAACAAATAGGCACCCGAAGGAAGGGAAGGGAAGTTTAGAAGTGGGGCTAATTCAAGACCCAGAGTTCTTCGACTTCCAATTGCATGCACTTTGTTTCAGCTGTACCATCTGAAATGTTTCTATCTTGAATATCCTAGGTTTTGGGCAGCAGAATCATGGGTCCCCAAGACAGTCAAGACAGAAACCACAGCACAGACTGCCTCCTCTCCTTTCTTCAGGGTTGGATGGTTCTCTCTGAGTAGTCGGGGATGGCAGCCACTGGCCACCTGTGGCTCTGAGCACATAAAATGTGGCTCCTGAAACTAAGGAATTCATTTTCATATGTTATGTACATTTATCTAATTTAAATCTAAATAGCCAGTTCTGGCCAGTGGTTATATAAATTTGGGCAACACAGGTCTAAGGGGATAATTCCTTCTTAATACAGGTTAAGGTTCCAGGGAAGTTACTTGTATATTTGTAGACTTTTATCCAGCACATATGCAAATAATTTGCCCAGGGAAACAGATAACACCAAAAATGTGTGGTCTGTTAGACATTTCCTAGTTAATAAATAGATAGAGAGATAGATCCCTAATTTCTCAAGGTTCTCTGAACTGGTCATAACATCTTATGATGTCCCTCATTCGTTAAAAGGTTAAATAAAAATTTTTACATGTATCCACTTTATATTTGCTTTAAGACTTTACCTTTTGTAAATTATACTTTCAGATCTTATTTCTAAGGAGAGAGAGGATTGTTAAGGCTCCAGCTTGGGGTTGTCTCTCAATAAGCAAGCAATAAATATTCACCTTTCTTCCTTAGCCTTTATTCCTGCTAATAGCATCTAGGAATCTTTAATTTATTCTTATTTCCAGATGCCCTAATTTCCCACCCGCAACCATATTGGGTCCAGAAACACCACTTTCTCTAGGAAGTCTTACTTAGTTCCTCCATTTAATGTAAGATCCTTGCCCCTAAATGCCCATTACATTTTAGTTACATCATTCTTAGGGATGTAAGCCACATTCTATCTCACAATATCCCATAGATAACTTTATCTCCCCTATTAGGCTTTAGATTTTTTTTGAAAGTGAAGACCACATTTTATTGCATTCTCCCTGGTGTTGATGAATAAAAATGGTAAATATTATGTGGAGGAACCAAATAACTAGACTTGAAACTAATGGTGTGGTATAAAAAAGTCTTTTAGCTTGTGAAAGATAAAATCACAATCAACTGACCTTAAAATAACTTAATCTCTGTGACAATATAATGAGGAATGTTCTTCCAGGCCCATTAAAATGACATGCAATTTGATAATTATTTTTACAGTGTCAGGATTCTAAACTAAATGTTTCTCAGCTTCTGTTATTTGGTGATACTAAATGAATGTTGTCAAAAGATTAAACGTAAATTGGTTATAAATCTTCATTTAACCACATCGTGCAGGGGAGGTTACATTACAGCCACCATGTTTGTGTCATCATTAAGAAAATGGAGAGTCTTATTTTAATAGTATTGAGACTATTGAAATTATTGTTTGTTCTATATAATTGGCTTTGGAGTTGAGGATGAAGCCTCTGATGGGCATCACTGAATACATGGGCAAGGCTGAAATAAAAATGAAGGGCAATGAACTTAAACCCTTCTGGACTCCAAATGGACAAACAGACAGGATGGGCAATAACTGCCGCCACCATCTGCAGGTAATGCTGTCATTGTCTGAAAGGCCGCCTTCACTTTCTAACTAGCTTTTCCAAACTAATTAAAGAATCTAATTTCAGTAAAAAAAATCCTTCTTTTTAAAGTCCAGTTTGCCTGGCTTTTGTATTTCGACCTATGGTTTGATCAGCTGTCCAAACCATCTGGTGGCAGCAATGTGATCTAGTTAGACTCTCACAGACAGTATCTGGGAAGCTCCATCATTGGGCTTTCATGCTGAAGCCACACGGCCACACAGCCAGGACACCTTGATGAAAAGCCGCTCATGTCCACGGTGAGCCCATCATGAGGTGATGAGACCAAGTAGCACTACAATGATTTTGAGAGTCAGCAAAATTGTATTTTAAAATGAAATCTTCCTTTTGGTTCTGTATTTGAAGTAAGGAAAATCACTTTTGGGGGTAAAATCAGGGCTTTAGAAGAAACTGATACTTTAATTTTTATTAGGTTTAATTTAACTTGCAGTAATAATTATGACATGATAATTATACCAGGTGAAGCCTGCCACAGACTTAGTTCTACTTTAATACTTAATTGATATATTGCAAACACCAGGATTTTCAGTGTACAGATAAATATAGCATCCTTGTGTAAATGAATGTGCTCAACTAATACAGCTATTCTACAATTGAAGAATCTTGCCTTAATCAAGGTTAATGATTCATATCAGGAAAAAAAAAGTAGAAAAACTGCAAGAGGCACCTCTTGACACATTCTCCATGAGGTCCGTGCACCCAGGCCTAGTCATTCATTCCCCTTCAGTCTCTTTCCTGAGATGCAAGGTTTCCATGTACCTTTCTATAGCCGCTGTATGGATGTGGAAAGAAGGAAGCAGAAAAACAAACACACATGCATGCATCCACGTGTTCCTGCCCCTTACTGCTCTGGTTTCTCAGACTTGTTTTTTAGACAGAGTCTCACTCTTTCACCCAGTCTGGAGTGCAGTGGCCCTCTCTCGGCTCACTGCACACCCTGCCTCTTGGATTCAGGTGATTCTCCTGCCCCAGCCTCCTGAGTGGCTGGGATTACAGGCGTGGACCACCATGCCTGGCTAATTTTTTGTTTTTTGTAGATGGAGTATCACCATGTAGGCCAGGCTGGTTTCGAGCTCCTGACCTCAAGTGATCCGCCTGCCTTGGCCTCCCAAAGTGCGGGGATTACAGGCGTGAGCCACTACACCCAGTTTTAAATTTTTAAAAGACTATTAATAAATATATCAATTAGAGGAATATGTAAGATTCTTCTGAGAAGCTCGATTACTATTAGTGCAAGGGAGAAAAAAACATTATCACGGTATAAAAATGTCCACTAAGATAGGAGGCAAGAAGGAGTGTGGGAGAAAATTCTGGCAGAATCTCTTTCAAAAGAAACAGGTGGTTTAGTATGTAGTTGAGAGGCAGACATATCCCACACAGCTCCAGCACAGACTGCACCCTGGGGAGACAGGTACGCCTTTCAGAGACCCGAGCTACCGTGGCAATAGTCACAGCCCTCCAGAGGTAGGACCATCGTTCATAAACTTTAGAGTCTCTGGAAGCCCTTGCTGGAGAGCAGTGTGACGACGGTGCTTTCTGGAAGGCACTGAGGCCCAGTGCACTCCCTGTTGAAGCCCCTTTGGGAAGGACACTTGGCAGCAGGCATGATGGTGGTGGCTTAGCAGGGGTGGAGGCCCCTTTGTGCAGCCTGTGCTCCTGCTGAGAGGAGCCCCCAAGTCCTGGAGTCATGACATCAGGAGGCTGTTGTGACTCATTGACTAGGTCTGGGAAGCCCAGCATTGTCTAGTTCACGCTGCACAGGGCAGGACCCTGAGATGTGTGGTGGGCTAGCACCCACAGGGCACAGCAGCCAGGGCTGGAAACAGCAGGGCCTGTTCTGGAGTGCCTCTGAGCAAGTCCACTTGTCTGGGCTTGAGACTTTGGCAGGAGTTATGTATTCAGTTTATTAGTTAGTTATTAATTTTTAAGCTTATCAGGGAAATTGGATGCACAGCAAAGTATGGAAACTATTCATTAAAAGATTCATGAGACTTAGGCAACAGTTGAGTGGACAGAAAATAAACATTCCAGGAGTAAAAAGCTGCCTACTTTGTGGGGTCACACTGAGGCAGTGTCAGGACCCTAACAGTGCAGCTCCCCATGTGGGGACCCGGTGCCACAGGTGGGGTGGCATACAAGGCACACGGCCTCCACTCTTGCTCCTCTGTGGCAGTGAACTCAAGAACATCCATCTTTTCATTTCTTTTCCGTTTCTCGGCTGCCAACTATATGCCTGTTTAGCTAAACAATTCTTTAAGAATCAGGCCCCGAATGATGGCTCACCCCTGAAATCCCAGCACTTTGGGAGGCCAAGACAGGCGGATCACTTGAGCCCAGGAGTTTGAGACCAGCCTGGGCAACGTGGAGAAACCCCGTCTCTACCAAAATAAAAAATATAAAGTAATAAATAAGTTAGCTGGGCAAGGTGGCATGCACCTGTACTCCCAGCTACTTAGGAGGCTGAGGAGGGGGAATTACTTGAACCCAGCAGGTCATGGCTACAGTGAGCCATGATCCCACCACTGTACTCCAGCCTGTCCAATAAATAAATAAATAAATCACAAAGCAGACAAGCTCAGCTGGTCTGACAGAAACTTTCACAAAATCTACTAGAACCCAGTAGATTCCGAGATCTGTCAAATGCTTCTTTATCTAACACTGCATAGGTGACTATCTGTTAAGAAAAACTAATAAAAACTGAAAAGCCATTCACCTTGCAGCTCTTCCGCTTCCTCTACTGTTCATTACTGGCTTTATTTCATTTCTAAATTGAACTGCACATTGCAACCTCAGGCCAGCTGGATCTTTGCATAGATACTGTATCTTGTTTCTGCCAGAGATGATTTTTACTCAGAATGAACAGTAAAAGGCAACACTAGGTACAAAATGCACTTGAGTTTTAAAAGAAAGATGAAAAAACTTGCACATCATCCAACAGTCCTCTGCAGCATGGAGAGAAAAAAAGAAAACATACTTCAGGAAAATAATATATTTTCTTCTCCATTTCACAAATGGAAATCTAAAATTAAAACCCTTGTTTAGTTTCATTAGTGTTTCCTTAATTTGATTCTTTGGTCCATGAGTAAATACATTTTAGAGATTATATTATACCTATGACGGGGTTTGGAAGTGAAAACAGTAATAAATGTCACTGACCTGAAAGAAAAGGTTATTTCTGTGGTTACTGCTTTATAAGTGCTGCTTCTTTGTATGAAAATTAATTAAAAACACCTTCTCTTCTGAGTTTTATGTCTTTGAGATCCTGGGTTATAATAAAATTATGAGAACAGAATACCTATAAATTCTTTCTTATGTGACTTAACTTTTCATGAGACCCTCCACTGCTATCAGACACCATTTAGTGAGAAGCCACTATTGTGCCTGGCTCCAGTTTGATTCTGTTGAAGATCCTGAAAAGCTTCTATTAATTCTATGAGTTTTACAGATGAAAACTGAGTTTCAGAAATGTAAATATAATTTTCCAAGAGTCATATGGTTTTGTTCATCTGTGGGATAAAAACCAAGCTCACTATGTATCTAATGCCCCTGTTCTTTCTGCCACAATACACTCTAGCTTTTTGAGATTTGATGTGATGTTTGAAAGCTAGTCTCTCTAAGAAAATCAAGTAAAGGGGGAAAGGAGGAGTACATTTACATGCCATTTGGGGTGTTTAACAGCTGTATGATTTGGGGGGCAAGTATTTAAAACCTTCTGAGCCCTAATTACTAAGAGTATTTGGCTTAATGATGGCATAGAATAGTAAGTAAAATAAAATTCCCTTGCCAGGCAAGTACAGTTGCTCCTTTGTATCCATAAAGGATTGGCTCCAACACCTTCCACAGACACCAAAATCCGCCTGTGCTCAAGGCCCTTATATAACATGGTGTAGTATTTGCCTACAGTCTATGCATATCCTCTCATATATTAAAACTGTCTCATAATCAATGGGGAAAAGATTCCCTATTCGATAAACTGTGTTGGGATAACAGGCTATAGATATACAGAAGAAAGAAATTCAAATGGATTAAAGACAATCCATCTTGGAGTTCATTTTACTGTATGGTGATTCTTGTATAGAAAAATGCCTATCACCATACAGAAAAATCAACTCCAGATGGATTAAAGACTTAACATAAAACTTCAAACTATAAAAATCCTAGAAGAAAACCTAGAAAGTACCCTTCCCAATAGAGGCCTTGGTGAAGAATTTATGGTTAAGTCTTTCAAAGGAAATACAACAAAAGCAAAAATTAACAAGAGGGATCTAATTAAACTAAAGAGCTTCTGCATAGCAAAAGAAACTATCAGACAACTACAGAATGGAATCTTCAGGTATGAGCCCAGCTAGGCCAGAGTTCATGGAGGAAAACATCTCAACATAAACGTAAAAGAGTGGCTATATCAACCCCGGGTAAGCAGTTAAGATACAAATACAAAGCAGAAGTCAGCAAACCACGTACAAATGAATCTGTCACCCACACAGTGAGCATAACCCAACAGGTAGTTTCTCAAATCAGAGACCCAACCAGTAACCTAAGTAAAAGAGTGGCTACATCAATCAAAGAGGAAAAGTCAAGATACAGGTGCAAGACGGAGGTCAGGAAACCAAACTCCACATGGGCACAGGGTTGTCTTCTCCTGGCGCAGCCAAGGAGAGGAGCAGGCAGCTGTCAGGGAGGAGTATTCAAAAAGGCAACACTCATCGAAGGACTGAAATTTGGAATCATGGATTTCAGGAGGGATTTGCAGTGAAAGAAACAGGCATATACAGACTAAGTCCCCCGTAAACATTACAATTCTTCTTATCACTCTTCTCTTGAAATGGGATGTATTGTGAATGTATTGAGCTAAATTATCCTGCATTGCTTTGGCCAGCTATCCCCTTCTCTGGTGAATGTTTATTTTCAAAGTGGTAGATGAGTAAAGAGAGGAGAATGGTAATGTAACCAATTTGATGCCTTGTTAGAAAATCTTCCCTCATGATATCAGAATGCTTTGGTCTGAAACACTGGTTCCTGCTGGCCTAGTTTCTTTTTTAAGACTAATGCACAAAAATGTATATTCTGCCTATGTTTCTTCCCATGATGTGTATTCATTTAGTGAGTAAGGAATTATTTCTTTTCTTCCTTGTTCGCCCTGACTCCTAATGCCCAGATCAGTATCTTGCGTTTGCTGTTAGTTGATGACACAGAATTGGCAGCAAAATGAAATAGACCTTCTTCAATTGGTCTGTTTGTCACTTAGTATATGTGTCATTGCTGTGACAGTAACCTGGCTGATGAATGAAATTTGCTGGACTATGAGTAATAATAAGATATTCCTGAAGACTGGTTTCTCACCTAGCTATCTTAAACCAAATCCATTGAACTTTTCAAATAAGCATGCTTTATTCAATAATTCATGGATTTCAATCAAATTTGGAACAGCAGAGAACTCTGAACATTCCTGTGATGGCACAGTGGCACAGCCAGAGCTAGGCTCAACAGCCCCAAAATCATCAGCCAACTATCTCAGTCTCTCAAGCCATCATTTGACATAGACTATGCTTCTCTGGCATTATTTCATTACTAAAAAATAAAATGATTGAAAAGTATATGAAGCTTACAGTAGAATACTATTGGGCAGAAGAGAGGAGATGTAAATATTCAGGTAAAATTCACTAGGTTCACAAAAAGATTTTTAGCAGATGCACATTAATTGGAAAAAATGTAAGTCTTTGCTTTATCACTTTGCAGTCTGGGTTTGACAAGGACATAATCCCTAAAAAGAAAGCATTTTCAAAAGAATCAGCAGAACATTAAAGGTATAAGAATTCAGACACTAACTCAATCATGCATAATCTTATCTAACAGTTTACACACTTTCTAAGATGACATACCGGTTGAAGGATAAGACACAAAGGATGGAAAAGATAAAAGTAGATTTTATGCAAAGTTTTGCAGTTAAAGAGACTTTGGTTTGAATAACAGCCTTTTAGTTTTACAACCTTGGACAACACAGGAAGCAGAATTCTATGACAATCCCCAAGATTCCATCCCCCGATATACATGTCCTTTGTAACCTTCACCCTTTGAGTGCAGGTGGCAGCTGTAAAAATGATCAGATATCCTCATATTATACAGCAAAGATGAAGGAGTTTTGCAGATGTGAAAAAGGTCTAAAATCAGTTGATTTTGAACGCTGGGTGGCCCTGACCCAATCAGAGAAGCTCACATAAAAAAACTAGTCCAGATCTTGTGGGAACGAAGATATGGAGACAGAACTTCTGATCGCTTTGAAGATGTGAATGACCACGTTGAGAGCCCCATGTGCCTGGGCACTGCAGGAGCCTCAAGGAGCTGAAAGGAACCCTGGCTAACAGCCATCATGAAAGCTGGGACTTCAGTTCCATAACCTCAGGGAATGAATTCTACTAATAATCCTGTCAGTGTGAAAAAGAATCCCCAACAGCAGAAAGGAACGTGGCTCAGTTAATGCCTTGATCACACCCTTGTGAGTTCCTGAGTGGAGGACAGTTACCCACTGCCCACAATTTCTGTGGGTCAGACCTGCAGAACTGTGAGTCCTGAATGACAGAAATTGTGAGACCATAAATGGGTATTACTTGAAGTCACTACACTTGTGGTAATTTATTACACAGCAAAAAATGACTAATATGTGTGGCTGGTTTACGTTAACTCGCTGTTAGTTTTCATATACGTAAAATGACTAATATGTGTGGCTGGTTTATGTAATCTGTTAGTTTTCATATATGTAAAATGACTAACGTGTGGCTGGTTTACATAACCTCACTGTTAGTTTTCATGTATGTAAAATGACTAACATGTGTGGCTGGTTTACGTAACCTCACTGTTAGTTTTCACATATGTAAGGTGAAGATCATAATAGGAGGGTACTTTAAGAATCTAATGTGACTGACACTCTTGGCATGTGGCTGGCATGTCATTAGGGCTTGGTAGAGGAAGTTAGTCATAATAATAGCACTGCTAGGATCACTGTTAGTAGCAGAGATATAAACTGCAGTAAATGTGATAGGCTGGATCCCCTGGATATGCTTGTAAACAAAATTTAAAAATTGAGATGAAGAACCTAAGGCCTGTATTTGACTAAATTAAGTCAATGCTTGATTAAATCTACCTACATCTATACATATGCATATATTGACTTATTCCAAATAGATACATGACACATGCACACAAACAGGTGTGCACACACACACACACACACACACACACACACACACACCATAATACTCCAGAAACAGGACATTATACCTTTCTACAAATACACTACACATTTTTCTACCTTTTTGTCTCTTCTTCATGTCTTGGTTTTTCCCACTCAAAGGTCATTCCTACAGCTCTACCTGTAAAATCTGTTGACTCTTCATTGCCTGCCCAGGATTATGTGTATTTACAATGTGCCAAGAAGTGTTGTTGTCATTTCGTAATATGAGATAAGAATCACATGAGATAAATATTACTATCGTCCCAGTGTATCTCTTATTAAAGGACGGGGAATGAAGGACTAGAAAGGCCGCACATGGTTCAGTGTCAGCATCTGAATTTAGTCATTCAAGCTCCTGGTTATGCTTTCCACCACCACAAAAAGCTTTGAGCTGATGGCCCCTCATAGATATTCCTCCATACCCAGAAAAAGAATTTTTTCTTATCTCTCACTATATTTTATTTGACTTAGTAGGATTTAAGCTGAGAGCAAGCTGAGCTATATTTGACACATAGATACATTTAGTATACAGCACTGCCTAACAAGGTTCTGGTCAACAATGGATTGCACATACAATGGTAGTTTTATAACATTAAAATACCTTATTTTTACTATACTTTTTCTATGTTTAGATACACAAAAACCTGCCAATATCTTACAATTTCCTATAGTATTCAGTACATTCATATACCGTACAGGTTTGCAGCCTAGGAGCAACAGGCCATACCATGTAGCCTAGGTGTGTACTAGGCGACAGCATGGAGGGCTGTGTAAGGACACTCTATGATGTTTACCCAATGCCAAGATCACCTAACGATGAACTTCTCAGAATACATCCCCCTCAATAAGTGACCCATGGCTGAATTTACACCTACTAATGTGCATGTGGGGAAGGACAAGTTGGAGAAAAAGCTTAATGCATGCCGCCATTTATATTTTCCCAGTTGGAGGAGAGAAGCCAATCAAAGAGAATTAACAGGGAGGCTGCAAGGCTTCTGGAAGGAATCTGTCCTGAGGGAAGCAGGACTTGGGAACTGGATGATGCTGCATCTTCTTTCTGGGCACGAACCCACCCTCATCCAGCTACTCTGGTATTATATGCCCTAGGAAGAAAACGATGGCAAGAAATTAAGGTTGTTGCTGCAATCCCCAGGGCCCAAGCCATCTTTCTCTGAGCTGCTATAAGAGTTTACACAGTGGAAAGCGATTTCCTGATCAAATTCTTTAAAAAAAAAAATACTCATCTGAGGTCCCTTGTGTTAGTGATAGCCTAAACTCCTGCTGCTCTTGGGGGAGACAGGCCTGTTGTCTTGCTTCATTTTCTGTTGTTATAACAGAATACCTGAGACTGGGTAATTTATAAAGAAAATGTTTATGAATGTAGCAGGGGTGGAGCACGAGGGGAGAATGTGCTGCTTTGACGAGGGGGCCCGGCTTCAGTAATTTCTAGAGAATACAAAGCACAAAGAAAACTTCCATTGTCCACACGGTTATGTCACTGGTTTTCCTGTTGTGTATTGTTAAACACTTCTCCTATGTAAACGTTTCTGGAGCACTAGTTTCCCTCCTTTCTTGGATGGCACGCTACATTCATTTCCCTCAAACACGAAACTTTTGTATTCATTTGTTCATATGGTTACTGTCTGGCTCTCCATCAGAAGTAAAGCTCTGTAAGTTGAGAAACCATGTGTGTCTTGTTTAACATTGTATTCCTAATAACTAAAACTGCGTCTGGCACTAGTAAGTGCTCAGTAAATATTTGATCAACTGAAAAAAAAAAAAAAAGACAATGTTTATCTAGCTCACAGTTCTTGAGGCTGAGAAGTCTAAGACTGGGCAGCCCCGTCTGGCCTGGATCATAACATGGTAGATGGTATCATGTGGTGAGAGCACATCCATGAGTGGGCAGGTGCAAAAGACAAAACACAAATAGTGACTGAACTTTATAACAACCCGCTCTCACAGTAACTAATCCCGTCTCTCCAAAGTGAGAACTCACTCTTGTCAGATGGCATTCATCCATCCATGACAGTAAATCCCTCATGACCCAAGCACCTCCTGAAGTTTCTACCACCTTTAATCCAACACACCTACACTGGAGACCAGGTCTCAACATGAGCTTTGGTGAGGAGAAACCAAGAAAAATTATTATTATTATTTTTTTTAAATATCTGTGCCTGTTTCTAACAACGCTATCTATGCTGAAAACATATGCAATTAGGTAAGTAATTCAATAGAGGCTTTATTCAGTGTGAATTAAAGAGATTCTCTAAGTATTTATGAACATACTCCAAATAAGCCTCAGCTTCCATAAAATCAATTTAAACATTTAAAAATAGCATATTTAACCAGAAAAAAATACATTTATTGAAAGGTATTATGGTTAGTGCATATGTCTAAATTTTGGAAAAATTAAAGGAGTCCTGCATTTGTGGGTAGACATTTGTATTTTATTCATTTAAAATCATAGTCTAAAAGGATCACAGCACAACCAGCACCAGAGCAGGAGCAGTGGCATAGAGAGGGCCATGTCCACACCCGGCTTTGTCACTCAGGATTTGCAGTGAGCTGATTCAATCTTCCCAAGCCTCAACTTTCTCATCTCACAGTGAAGATTTTGACCCCATGGGTTTGTGAAAACTAAAAAGGGAAACAAATCTGTACACACACATTGATTTATATTAATAAATTAAAATTAGACACAGATCCATATAGTATATATAAGTTTCATTTACAAGATATATGTTTAGGAAACCATATGTATATACAAATGGAAAGAGTAGGAAGCAATGATTCCTGGGGGAATCTATTGCATATGGGTAAGGAGAAACATCAAGAAGTTAAAACAATAATAATAAAATTGGATGAAACTGGGCAGGTTAGAAAGAACTTAAGGAGAAAGAGTCAGTGCTTACTCTAAAAAAGACCAAAAAAAAAAAAAAAAAAAAAAAAAAAAAAAAAAAAAAAAAAAAAAAAAGAGAGAGAGAGAGAGAGATTGAGACTGAGAAAAGCAGAATAAAAGTTCTAGCCTTCCACCATTCTTGTCTCCCATGTGACATAAAAGCAAAAGTGAAGACAGCTACTTAGTCAAAGCTGGCGGAAGCATTCTCACCATCCCTAGTGTCCACACAGAAAAGCCTGGGTGGCTTCTGGACAGAAAACACGAAGGTTGTGTTCCTCTATTGAAATTTGGGGGAAGTCCAAGCAGACGGACACAGGATATTATATTTTAGAAATAAGTAATTCTATTATTAAAAAAATAAATAACTATTTAGTGCCCTGACTGATGTCAATGTCTTCTTGTGAAGGTTATTTTCTCATGTTTAGTGGTGAATAAGCAGACACAATTTTTACTGTAGAGAGAATTCTCCAGACTGAAAGTATGGAAACTTCACTATGCTGAGCTCATTAAAGGACCTGAGCATGAAGCAAAGTACAAGAGGGACTGAACTATATAATAAAAGAGAAGCCTTTAGTCTTTATTTCTATTAAAGCAGATATACTTTAGAGAGACATGGTTTAACTGAAATCACAAAATCACTAAATTCAAAAATCAAAATAGAAACTCATCATGAGGACTTTGGAACTGGCTTCCAATTTGAGATGCATCTGAGATGCAAAGCATAAGTGGGTGCCCACTGTCACAGCTGGTCAACCACATGCACAGACAGAAACCAGAGACTGTCCTCTCCCTTTCCAAAAATAACAAATACTGGTAATGACAGCCCCAGAACTAATCCTTTCCTGTATAAATGTGGATGCTCATTTAAAATTTGACACTTAAAGTTATGATTCATTAAAATGAAAAACAAGAAACTTACCGGAAAAAATTCTTCGTCCATTGATCTCTCATCTCACTTTGCTGAAAGATCGCTAAATGGTTTGAAATTAATGTCTGATAAATACGTGAGCTGACTGAAGTTATAAATATCTTCAAAGAGCTTTTCAAAGCTTATTAAAAATCTTTTCTTTAATGAGGTGAAAACATGAAAATTGGCTCTACCTAATGCCTAGCAGAGTCCAATACTGTACTTCATATATTGGTTTACAAACATTATTTCCAGGTGTCTTGAAATAGAACTCCAATCTTACACTGTTCTGATTTTTCAAAATCCTTCCAGATATTCAGACTCAAGCACCATTACTAGGAACAGATCCTGCAGTAACATCAGCTTGGCCGCAGCTTCCGCATGCACCACCAGGAGCTGCTGCTTTGCGATGTTATATGTCTGATCTTTTTCACACCTCTAAACATTGGAAGGTACCATCGTCCAGTCTATGGGACCACCTTTTTTTTCTATCTATACTCGCCACGCAGGTGATCTTCTCATCCTATGGCTTTAGATATCTACCCTTTGCTTTCTGCTGAATTTATGCTTCCAGCATTGAGTTGCAGATTTGTACAGCAAATTGTCTCCATGACTCATCTGCCTCGCCATCTCTAAATTAATACGTCCCAGTTAGAACCCCTGATTGTTCCTCAGCAAAACCTGCTTCTGCCTAGTCTCCCACATCCCAGCAAAAACACTCCCACTCGCCCAGGTGTTCCAGACAAATAACTATGATTCATCCTTAATTTCTCTATTTCCATCATATTCAGCCTCTAATTCATCAACAGATACTGTGGGTTTTATCTTCAAGATCACTCCAGAATGAGACCACCTCCTACCACCTTCAGAATGACACAAGTGTCACCCACACAAGCGCCTGCTCTTACCTGCAACCTCAAAACTGCTTCTACTGCATCCACTTCAGCCTGCCTGGGCCATTTCTACAACAGAGGCTGGGGTGTTATTTTAGAAACATGAACTAGAGCCCATTACTCACCTCCTGAGCACCCAGTGATGGCTATTCATGCACATGCTTTGCACACATCTGCTCTGGCCTCTCTCCCAGATCATCAATTCCTTCCCTGATCGAGACACCCCACACCTGTGCACACCGAACTCAATACCTGCACTTGGCCTTGACACTTACCCTTCCCTCTTCCTTTCCACCGTTCCTCTCAGTATTGCATAGCTGGTTTCCTCAATACATCCAGGGATCCACTTAGACAGACCCTTCAGAAATAGTCCGTTTTTGTACAAACCGCCAATACCTGTATCCTTTCGATCTGTTTTATATTTCTGCATGGCACTCGTAACTGGCTCAAATTATATAAAAAATTAATTCAGTTATTTGTTTGCTGGTCATCTTTCCCACTATGAGGCCAGCTCCACGTGGGTGTGAATCCTGCCTGTTTTTTCCACCATTAGGTCTGAGCACTTGGAACCATTCTGCCACGGAGCCAGCACCCCATAAATGTTCCTTTACTGAAGGAAACACAATTGAATGTGCATCCCTTTTCAAAGCCTGGGTACCAGACAATTCTTATACTCTATTACTGTAAAGGTAAACTGAAGTACAAATAAGCACAACTTTGAATAGCAAGGTTGGTACATTGAAATCAAGCAGTCATTACATATGTATATATCCATGTGGACATCTTACTGAAGAAATTAATTATTATACTATTGACCTATATGGAGCCAATGAATGCTCAAATTAACTGTCTATCTGTTGGCATGAGCCAAGAAGTACAACAACAGCGATGGTTCACAGAGCAGGATATAGCTGGATGCATCTGCTATATACCAAGCCAGCTCGTTGGCTAGAAGCACGTGGGAAGATGCACACCCTCTTTGAAATAATCCTGTGAGAAGCGAGCTGGGCTTGAAGTCTGGGAGGAGCCAGGGGAAGAGCCAAGAGGAAGGCACTCAGCTGATAACCAACTTCCTCACATGCTCCACTTATATTTAGTGATTGCTCTGATCACAGATTTAATAATGTGCACCAGAGACAGTTAGTCAGAACAATGTGTCCCTAGGACTGATCTACTGACATCAATTTCATGTTGTAATACAGAACGGCATACATAACTTGAAGATAGGAATCTACACAACTGTGTACAATAGAGGAGGGTCACAGATATCTAATAACAGCCTGGAGAGAATCCCATTCTTGCTTTGCTGTCATGCCAGTGAATTGCATTCTACAAGAAACCCTTTCTGTTAATTCACTGCTCCTATCTTACACCAGGCAAACCAATTCACAGTGAATAGAAGGTATCCATGGCTCTTTGAAGCAGCACTTTATAAAAATTCTAGGCATGCCCACCTGAAAATAACTTAAAATCTCTATTGTAGCTTTCTGATCTCCTTTCTATCTCATAAAAAATATTTGAAAATAAAAGAATGGATTCAGATACCTGTCTCCCCAATGTGATGTAAATCCATTGGACTGATGGTTCCTGTACCACAGTAATGCTGGAGGTGGTAAAGTAATTCCATAGATAGCTTATCAGCTTTCTCAAAAATTAGAAGAAATTCACTCCTCACTGGAAACCTCAGATAGATATGCCTCCCTCTCTCTCTCCTTTTCGTCTTTCTCTCTCCTTCTCTCTCTTCTGTAAAGCCAGTTAGTTTCCAAAGAAAAATATTTCAGAGAGCTGAGAGATCATCCATAATACAGAAGCTTACACTCATGATCACCCTCCATGCAAACTTAAATCCTAATATTTCTCATCGTTTATGAAAAAATTTACTTTCTGAATGGGAAAACCAAATTTATTGTCCTAGTGTTATCAACAGTGTAATTACAAACTGATTTCAGAGAATGTGAAGTAAAGTTATGCCTAAATAGATAAGCATACTTTTTCAATGGGTAAAAAAATCATTGAGGAAAAATTTAGCAGTGGTGTTACATATTTTTCCTGACTCCACAAAATCTTTACAGATGATGAACTGCATTTTATTTATACTCAGAACTGCAATGCAGTGATAAGGTATGAGAAGGAATCCCAGAAAGATAGAGCAGATGATATCAGCTGCCTGCTGGATCTATATCTAGAACAGTGGAATATCACAATTTGATCATCTGGGAAAATAACAGCCATACACATAGCATGGTCCTGGGAAAAGTATCTTCATGAGGCAATCTCAGTCAATCAGTTAATACTGAATATGCTGAGGTTTTGATATTGTGAAATTAAGGAATTACCTAGCCATTCATAAATCAGAAAGCCTAATTTAACTATCTGATCCACTGTCCCAAATGACTAACATTACATCCCAGAGAGAGAGAAAATAAATAGATAAATTAAACAAGGCAATCTCTCCCAGAGAAGACAGAAGGAAATCTAAGGAATTGTTAGTGCTTTGTAGTTTATCTGGCCCCACCTCCCTAATAAGGACCTGGCTGAGTTGAGGCTGCTATGTCCATGGAATCATAGTGTCATCACCTGTCACCCAGAGATAGGGGTCTGTCACCATGAGCACTTCCATACCCCTTAACCTCTCAGGCAGGTTAATTTCATGGCCCCTGGAAAACCAATTTCTAACATGGTGTCAGAATAAGCTATCACTTTCCCAGAAAAGGCAGAGAGGCTTTATCTCAGGATTACGAGAAACGAGGGGTGTGTAGGGTGTGGCCAGCCATGTGGGGATCTGGTCAGCCTCACAATTTCCGCATTGTCTGCCTCTATTTTCTGAGCCTGGCTCATGGTACTTTGCTGACTGGAAGTACCTGTTGAAGGTTATGTGCTCAGGGCCTGTGCAGCTCCCCTCCCATGCCTGGCGACTGTCCCCTTCTTCTGCAGGGGCTGCCTTCCTTTCCTTGGCAGGAGTAAAAGGATGATGACCATCAGAAAGGCGGCCTTTCCTCCTCACTCCCCCACTCCTGGGGGTCCGTCCCCAAATTCTTCACTAAATATAGCTCAGTTTATTGACTGGCCAGTCCAATGTCAGGGAAAATGGCCCTTTTCCTCAGAAGTGGTTGCTTTTCTTTCATTTTTCTGAACATAGGCATATAATGGAGGGGTCACTTGGTATGAAATCAGTGATTTGCCTCAAGGTTGAGATTAAGTCAGTCACTTCAAACATTTTAATATTAGCAAAAGGCTTTGTGTGATTTTTTTTTTTCTCTCTGCTGTGACTTTATTCAAGGTTTTTAGATCACAGGGGCTTTGACAAGTTTGCCAGTGATCAAGGACTGCCCTTAATCAAGTAAGAAAAAAAAAAATCTCACCAAGACCTCCTATACATTTATATGTTATAGGACTATTCAATGCCAGTATCTGTACATAGTGTGGTTTGTAAACTACAGGCTTTAGAGGATATTAATTAACTCAGATTGGAGAATTTATGATGCAGCTCATTAACAGAGATCAATGTCAGAGGTTATATTTAAAACCTATGTTTGGGTAAAAAAAAAAAAAAAATCATGGTAAATAATTGAGTAAAAGAGGAAAGACACACCAGCATAAAAGTGTGTTTATTTCTTTTACATTAATATCACCATGAGCACTAATGAACAACTATATTCCATAAAATAAAATAATACCACATGGAGACTTCTGAAAGAAAATCATTGATAGAATAGTATGACTACCCTTATGTACAAAAAGTCATATGAATACTGTAAAAAGAGGTACATCTTGTTACTTCAATATTAATTCTCCAAGAGGTTTTCAAAGCATCTCCAATATCTGTATGTAAAGGTTATTAACTAATACTGGCTATTATTTGGTTGTGAATCCTAGAAAAAATATAGACTTATTTTTAAAGCAAAGCATATGCATTTATAATTCATTAAGTAATATATTGACTGAAAATACACCAAGATAATACATATCCAGTAATTCAATCTTAAGGAACTTATGCTAAGGATATACTATACAAATATGCATGTACAAGATGTTCACTGATGCAGTGTTACAAGTGCAAAACCCTGGATAAAAACTAATAGCCTCAATTATGTTAATGGAAAGTGAAATACTGTGAAGCCATTAAAATGACTCTAATATCTGAAAAGAAAAAACTACTCCCCATTTTATAGACGACGATGGTCAATTAAAAAATAATTAACATAAAAATTTTTCCATGTTTGGGGAAGGCATTATATTGAATACACTCATTTATTTAAACATTCAAAAAATATTGGATGTGTCCCCCAGATTTCATATGGTTAGAAACTTCGTCCTCAAGTTCATATATTAAGTGGGGCATCTGAGAGGTAACTAGGATTAGATGAGGTCATTGGGGAGGGTTCACACTGATAGGACTGGTGGCTTCATAGGAAGAGAAGGAGATCCCAGCTGAACACGTGAGCTCTCGTCCTCTCACCATGTGACGCAGCAAGAAGGCCCTCACCAGATGCTAGTGTCATGTTCTTGGACTTTCCAGCATCCAGAACCATGAGCCCAATAAACTTATTTTGTTTACAAGTTATCCAGACTGTGATATTCTGTTATAGCAACAGAAAAATGGACTAAGACACATACTGAAGAGTTGATGACAAAAATAAATATGTGATTGTGGAAAGTTCTATGAGGTAAAAGAAAAAGATGCAGCTTAGGATCATAGTATTGAACCTAACTTAGGATGGGAGAAAAAAGCAGACAATATGCTTTTAAGATACAATGGGAGAAAGTAAGAACAGGTACACGAGAATTTGCAAGTAAGAATGTTTTGGACTCAGAAGGAGAAAGCCCCTGGCATCATGTCAAGGCTGAGCCACAGTGAGCTGGGGCAGGGGTGGGGGACAGAACTGAGGACAAGTGGCAGCCAGGTCCAATTGAGCCTCATGGCCTGGATTTAGGATTTTGAATTTTGATTTATTTCAGTACATTTTATATGTTGAAAGGTTTGATTCAGTTGGTTCACTGAAAAGATTTACCATGGAAGAAATGGCACAAGTCATATGTTTTAATTTAGTTGTATAACACAGAGTCGTCCCTGAAGATCTAAGGGGGGTTGGTTCCAGGATCCCATGCACACTACAGTCTGTAGACATTCAAGTCCTTGATCTAAAATGACATAGTATTTGCATATAACCTACAAACATCCTGTTGTATACTAAAAATCATCTCTAGATGACTTGCAATACCTACTACAAGTTAAGAGCTATGCTAATACTCATTTAGTTTTAAATTTGCATTATGTTTTATAGTTTATTGTCGTTTTTTAAATTGCTTTTCCACCAAATATTTTTTTATTGATTGGATGAATCTGCAGATGCAGAACCAGGAATAGAGGGCAGACTGTGTTGACAGACACTGTCTGTGTCACCATTTGAAGAGCTGTCCTGTGGGAGAAATGACAGCATGACAAACAGGCTACTTGGACTTCAATACATCAGCACAATGTGTCTCCAGTTTTTTCATCTGGAAAAACAACTAAGGGGGCAGCAGTAAGTGATAGTAATGTCCCTTCCATTTCAAAGTGCAGTTTAGTGCTTTGGGAATATTATCCGGAGATTCTCCAATAGCAGTTACATTTTTACCAGTGTTAGGTGAATAAAATATAACTCTATGAAAAAATGGTATAAAATGACTAGTATGTAATTTTTCTTATACACAGGAAACTAGCTCAATGAGAGGCTTCAGGGATATTTGTCCTTTAATATGTGAGGCTTTCTGAGATTTAAAATATGAAAAACCAAAACTTACCCCTAAACGCTACCATCCAGATTGCTTTTAAAAGTTCTACTATAGGCCGAGCGCAGTGGTTCACGCCTGTAATCCCAGCACATTGGGAGGCCAAGGTGGGCGGATCATGAGGTCAAGAGAGAGGACACATCCTGGCCAATATGGTGAAACCCCATCTCTACTAAAAATACAAAAATTAGCTGGGTGTGGTGGCATGCACCTGCAGTCCCAGGTACTCGGGAGGCTGAGGCAGGAGAATTGCTTGAACCTGGGATGCGGAGGTTGCAGTGAGCCAAGATCACACCACTGCACTCCAGCTTGGTAACAGAATGAGACTCCATCTCAAAAAAACAAAACAAAACAAAAGTTCTATTGTGAGAGGTAAACTGGGAATCTGAGTATATTTCCAGATGTGTAATAATTACATTGCCTGATTGTTTTTTAGCCAAGTAATATTCTTATTTGGAGGCAATGTTTAATACTGTTTGAATATCTACATGGTTTGCTACACTATCACAAATGAATCTTAAGACATGCCCCTGTCATTCTGATATTATAGACAAATTATATTATAGCTATCTATGAACATTACATACAATGAATGCATATTGTCATGGTTGAATTTTACCTGAGGTCTGAGCTCCTGCAAAACAATGAAAGTTAAAGAAATTCTCCTCACCTTTCAGTGTGACCAAAAACAGCTGACTGCAAGGGACCCCCTTTTTTTTATACGAATTAGATGTTTCGCAGATGTACCCCTTGACTATGTAGGAGAAGGCCAGACTTCCAGTTCCCATCTTCTACGTCAACAATGATTAGCTAGATTGCTTGTTCCTACTGATGAGTCTGAAATGCTTGTTGGTCAAATTTGGTGAAGGTTCTCTCCATCCTCAGAACTCTGACTTCAGCCCCAGCCAGCAGAGAGCCTCTCCTGAGAAGAAACTGGCCCTAGGGTAAAACCCTCTCTCATTTGCTATCCCATACATCTCCCTTCCATACCACTCCTCCACACCAGTTTTTTCTCGCTTGTTTATTCCCCTGTATAAAAGAAAGCCCAAGCCTGGAGCAGTGGCTCATGCCTGTAATTCCAGCACTTTGGGAGGCCAAGGTGGACGGATCACCTGAGGTCAGGAGTTTGAGGAGTTTGAGACCAGCCTGGCCAAAATGGTGAAACCTCGTCTCTACTTAAAATAAAAAAATTAGCTAGACATGGTGTCGGGTGCCTGTAATCCCAGCTACTTGGGAGGCTGAGGAAGAAGAATTGCTTGAACCTGGGAGGTGGAGGTTGCAGTGAGTGCCATTGCACTCCAGCTTGGGTGACAAGAGAGAAACTCCATTTCAACAAAGGAAGGAAGGAAGAGGGAGGGAGGGAGGGAGGGAAGGAAGGAGGGAGAGAGGGAGGAAAGGAGGGAAGGAAGGAGGGAGGGAGAGAAAGAGAGAGAGAGAAAGGGAGAAAGAGAGAAGGAAGGAAAGAAAGAAAAAGGAAAGAAAGAAAAAGAGAAAGAGAAAGAAAGAAAAGAAAGGAAAGGAAGGAAGGAAGAGGGAGAGAAAGAAAGAGAAAGAAAGAAAGAGAAAGAAAAGAAAACAAAACAAACTCTTTTGCCTAACCCTTGAGCTGCCTGCAGATCTTATGGTCAGAGCATTCTTCCTATTGCACCCATCCTTCTCCTACTATTCCAGCCCCTGCAATATCCTTTCTAATAATGTCTATTCTTACTAAATTGAATATTATTTTTATTTGACTTTTTTTTTAATGAGAAATGCTAGAAAAGTTTTGGTGGTTGTTCCTTAGTCTTTCCTCACATAACCTCTATGACCTGGAAAAGTACATTCAGCATGGAAAAAAATGTGATTATTAGAAAACAAAAAGAATTTTAAATCATGAAAGAAATTTATGCAAACAATAGGGCAAGACCTAGTACATGAAAAGAGTCAGTGAAGCGAATAACAACAACAACAAAACAGCAGGACTGCCGCCACTTAACCACAAAGTGAAACAATTTACATAATCATTTCTTGCTTTTCTTCTTCACATTATTGAAAGTTTCTTTGTTCACATTATCTCCAGTGGTCTGTTAAATGTTTGCAATGCATCAGTGCTCTTCTGCACAACTGTGTTAGGAATGAGAAGTACCCTACCTATCAATAATAAAGGCGGCCAAAGGATTAGAATTAAGTTTGTTGAAAATCCTTCTTGGGTTCTGCCTTACCTGTCAATCACAGAAAGAAGGTGGAGAAGGAAGACATGCTCATAGCATCCTAGTTCTAAGAAGAACATTTTAGCAATAAGCAAGCAGTTACCAAAAGGATTTTAAAAGGCAGTGGGTTTAGGGTGCTTTGTATCACTGTGAACATGATATGAGCTATTGTAAGCTCATATCTGATATATTCATATCAGCTATTCAGTTAAAAAAAAAAAAAGTGAGAGAGGAGGGTGCATTTCCTTATCTCTCCCAGCTGCGTATTGGCCATCTGGTGGGAAAGAAAGTGGGCAGTCCCAGGCCAGAGCCCAGAGGATCTCCTTTGTTCCTGTGCATAGACACGAGAACCCACACATCACACTGTCCAGGTAGAGAGCACGTGGTAGGTTACAGAGAAGCCACGAAGAGGAGAGAGGCAACCTGAATTCTAGTCGCATTCCTATCAATATCCTCATCAGCAAAATGAAAGAGCTGTTAATAATGACAAATGTACCAACTGTCACCTGTTGCCATATGGCTTGTATATATGCTCGGCATTTTAAATCTATGACATACAGTCATGTGCACCACAACTTTCCATCCATCATGGCAGGTGTGTATGGTGCCATTCTGTGTTTTTACCCTACTTTTTAATGTTCAGATAGAAAAATACTCACCGTTGTGGGACAGTTGCCTACAGTAATCAGTACAGCAACATGCTGTGTGGGTTTGTAGCCCAGGAGCTACAGGCTACACGGTATAGCCCAGGTGTGCAGGAGGTACTAGCATCAAGGTTTGTGTAAGTACACTCTGCGTTGTTTCCACAACAACAAGACTTTCTAGCCATGTGTTTTTCAGCAGGATTTTGTCATTAAGTGACATGTGACTGTTCATAAACAAGTTAATAGCTTGTACTGAAGACATAAGCCCTAATGCTGATCAAGCCTAGACAATACAATTTACACATGTAATTCTTAAAATAAAAACCTAAGAACGATGTTAGTATTCCTTGTTTATGGAGAAGGAGCAAAGACCCTGGAGGTTAAGTGGCTTTCCATGAGGCCAGATGACTGGGCCAGGACCCACCATCTGACTGACCCCAAAGTCCATCCTCCTATTCACTCTGCCACATTGGTTGTGACCCAGAATCTTCTGTTGTATTCCTGGTTGTTTAGAGAAAAAAGGCCCAGAGTAGACTCTGAAATGTCCCCTACCCCTATATTACTCAGAGCCACCTGGAGGCATAATATGCTGAGCATAGCTGTGTGGGCAGCAAGGCAGATGGGGAAGGAAGCAAAGGATGAGGCCAAGGCACTGGCCACGTGTGCAGCGCCCGAAGGGGGGGTCTCCTCTGGTTGTGGCTGTGCACCAGTGACACAGGGGGCTATTCCCTGTAATATTTGAGACTGCTGTGATCACTGACATTTCCTTAATGACACACAAAATGAAGTGCACAAGTACACAACCACTGGCAGGAGAAAACTCCAGCATAATTCCCTGAATGTGCACTTCAGAGATGGAGGGAAATGCTTAAATGTAATATTTTAGATAAACCACTGAATACAATTGGTATAGTAAGTACACTATGGATTTGATGTTATGTAGTAATATGTCTCTGTGGCAAGCTCATCTCCTGCATCCACAAGCCTTTCTCAGCAAACAGGAGCATGGCTTGCAGGTCGGCAGATTCATCTCTCCAGATTTTATTTTCAATTTTATCTATATTTTCCCTGACTCTAATTTGCTTCTGTTTTGTTACATTTTATATATTCCTATAAACCTTTACCTATTTTGTGATGCAAGATATTAGAGCATAAATCCCTAAAAGAAATATTTTATGATGTAAAATGTTCATTTTGCCATTTTTTGACTGATTAAATAGAGGCCCAGAATGGTTAAGTGGCAAGCCCAGAGTCAGCCATCCAATACCGCGCAGAGCTACGATCCAACCCTCTTCCAACTACCACAGCATTTTGGCTTCGTGGGAGTTGAGGAGTGTCTCAGCTGCCTGTCAAAAGAACCCATGAAAAGGAAAGAAACCAGGACAAATGGATGAGAATTTACCAGACTATGTTCAGCGTAAGAGCAAAAGGCAATTTAGAATTCTGCTTGCAGCCCATCCACAGGCATTACAGTGCAAAGCTAATGAGGAAGAATGAAATGGGTAGAAAACTACCAAGACCATCAGCTGGAAAGGGTGTTCTCACGGCCTCCATTGGGCTTTACTATTTTTATATTTTTAATATTTGAATCCAATCACTAGTCTGTACAACTTAGCTGTCCTTAAACAATGAAGCCAAAATGAAAATAAAACAACAACCTAGGCCTCGTGGATGTTGGCTTCAGTCTGTTTTCACCAGGTCTCTTAACCATATACCATATCTCACCTCATCACATCATGAGAACTGCCTTCACCACACTGTCCTCATGAGATCTATGGCCAGGTCCAAGGACGCATCATAGTACATATTTGTGAAGATGAAGAAATTTGTAAAATTTGCATTTGTTCACTAGCGTAAATAATCCCGTGGCAGGTTTTACACTCAGGTTTGAGTAAGACTTTCTTGATCAAGCCATTGCGGTTTGTTTTGAGGCGTCAAGGGGAAGCTCCTCAGCAGCACTGAGCAAATCAGAAGTCAGAGAAAAGCAATTAAAATATTTTTTAAAAAATGAAATCATTGTAAGTATACTATTAATTCTATTTTTCAGTAAATGTTTTTCAAAACAATGTGAATGACATCTTGAAGTATAAATGCGGTTACAGAACAGGCCCTCAAAAATTTCTGTCTCATTCTTTTCCTTCACACATATGCCCTATGTGTGGACTGGCAGCTGTGTTTTTACTTTTAAGAGGATTTTCATCATTTGGGAAAAATTTAGAGCTATTAATGAAAAACTGCTATGTGACTCATGGCTACCTACTGATCAGAAGCTAATAACTTATTTCTATTTAAAAAATCAGGCTAGCAAAAGAAGCCTATGGGAGTAGCGTATGTAATAAATATAGAAATCTTAATTGGAGGAAGTGACAATAACACTACGCAAAGTTGTTGTGTACATTGAAAAATCATACTGATTGTTTACCTCCTTATTCACAGAAAGGGAATCAAGACCATGGAAGTTACCTATAGCTGTGCCATTGTGTCCAAATCCCAGTGAAGAGTAAATGCTAAAGCATTAGGGTGAACCCCATTAGACTGGAGAAAATAGAGGGAAATAAAATCAATACTCAAGAGTATAGTTTCCTACCGAAATACCATTCAGTTTATCACATTTGGAGACCTCTTTCTCATAATGATGATGAGAGTTTTCACTAATATACACTCATAAAAAGGTGAGGCAGAAAACATCTAGAATGATGTTTTGAAGAAGGTGAAAGAATCATTGTGCTGAAGACGAAAAATTGCCCTGCCTCCATTTCTCCTAAGTATTCTAGTAATCTTACTCTAAATCAGATTTCTTAAATTTCCTTTCAATGTTACAAATGTAAATTAGAAAATGTATGTTAAAGCTGATTACAGCTTAACAAGTTTTTCTGACCCATTTTACTCTTCTACTACAATTCTGTCAAATGTCTTTTATGATACCTTTACAACTACTGTTATCAGCATTATTATTTTAGTCAATCACGTAGGAAAATATAAGTGGATTTTGATTTCCTGAAGAGGCTTTCTACATTATCTAGACTTATGTAAGAATTTTATTATAAGTAAATAGCACCAAACTTTAAGGATACAATATATAATTGCCAACACAAACAGTATTCAAGAATCGAATCAAGATATTCATTACTTTATTTAAAAAAGACATAGGATTGGCATAATAAAGTGCCAGATAAAGCAACTGAATAAGAAGTATAAGGAGTTCAAGTAGAGATAAGATGATTTTATAGAGATAAGTGAATTAGGGAGGTTGTGATAGAGAAGTGAGAAGTGGCTCAAGTGTTTTAAGACCAATTATAGTATCTAGGTCTTATCCCTACTTATATTGATAGGCATGATTTGGTGGAAAAAAAAAGAAACATTTGACAGTTATACTATAGATTCATATGTTGTCACTTGAACTTTTTTCCTATCCTAAATGAAAGCTACTTTATTCAAGAGTATAAACTACCGTGAGTTTCTTCATTTTAAACTTTTAATGCTTCCTCACAAAAATGTTTCTATTTTAGTAGAAATATGTTGTGTCTGATGATACCCACATACATATAAAGTCCTTATATGTAGAAATATTGATGAAATTCAGTGTTTTGTCAATTTTATCAGCAAATTCTATAACACAGATATGTCAGGTTTTCATTAATTTTGATGAAGTCGCTTCTACTTCTAGTAAAGAGAAATTCTTTCTAGAAGAAATTTAAAAGAAGCTGAATTTCTTGGCTTCCCCACACCCCCAACAAATACCTGTATAATTTATCAGTCTGTATTTTATACTATTTATTCCTTTATAATATATTCCTTGGATAATTCTAAAATGAACTCCACCATATAAAATTAAGGAGGCATTTAAAATGACAATTTTAAAATAAAATAAGAAATTGCATAAAGAGAAAATAAAAAGTAAAATTTTTCACAACGTACAAATTACCACCAAGTTTTAAATTGAGTTTGTCGCTCCCGGTATTCAGAACAAATATGGATACAGAGACTCACACACACACTGGGCTACCTCACTTCACTGTTGTAAGCGTAATTTCTCATTCAAAGGATAGAATCCAGGAGGCGCAGGTCCCTTTGTCCTTACCAGAAAATGTAGTTTTCCACAGTGTTAAGGTTAGTTGTCTTTTTTTGCAATGGGAGAAAATGCAGCCAGAACTAAGATAGTGACTCAGTTCATACAGAAAGCAGAGTGCCTAAAGTGAACCTCGTAGTAGTCAAAGCAACATATGCTATTGAGGTAAGGTGTTCCTTTATTTTCTAATAAGATACTTCCCAAGTAAAATGTACCTAAGTACATGTACCATTTAGTGGGAATATTTACACAAAGAGCTGCCTCCTAGATGTAATGTCTCTTGAACAACAATCGACTATTAACTCATGCAAAAATATTTTGATAACATATACACACTTATCTGTTAAATTAAAAGAAACTACTCACAGCAATGAGTGCCATCAGCGTCTGGCTGTGAAACAACTTTGAGTTGTATCTGGACAAAAGTGACTCACGTCTACCCTCTCCTGTTGCATGCTTTACGTCTACAGAGAGGCAGCTCCCTTCTCCACCAACAAACTTAGTTTCTGAGCTGCATTTTCTCCTTCGGTTGCAAAATGGCAATCAACCTTTTTACTGTAGAAAACTGCATCTTCCTGGTAAGGACAAAGGGGTGTGTACCTTCTGTAATTACATTCAACTCTTACATTTACATGAAAGGGCCTTGAAAACAATAATTAGACATGTCCATGAGATAATTATGTAATGTCATGATGACTATTCCCCAAAGTGCTGCTGGTCCTATTAAAAAAAAAAATTCTCAGCCAATCTTGCAGACTTGTAGGATCTGAAGAAAAGCACTCTTCTCATCAGAACTAAAAGCATATGATATGAATGAGGTCCTCCACATGGCAATGACTGCAATAAATTACCAGTGTGTGTTCTGTTTTCTTGAGGTGGGCTCAATTTATCATTTTATTGAAAAGGTTCCATTATGCTAATGTCTTACAAAATCACATTCTGCTGTTGCTGGAAGGTCATGAGGGGATATAAATTTTTGCATTTAGAACTAAGAAGTTGTATAGCAGTCACAGATTCCAAGGGTTAATAAGAAGCCATCAAAGTACATTCAAGGACTTACCAATGACAGCTCTTCAGCATGCTCTCCTAGTTAACAAAGAAAGAAAGGAGAATATTGTTCCAAACTTAACATCACACACAAAGTGCTTCAAGTATAAAGGTATTAAAACTTGGTTTTAACATAAGGTGATCATTTGAAAAAAAAAAAGTCATTGAAATTTTATCCATCAGTGTGAAGTATCAGTAGAATAGACACATTTAATACATGTTTAAAAGAGGTCTAGTACATAGTACCCAGTTTGTTAAAATTATCTACCATCTTCAAAGGCTTTCAAAAATAAGTTTGCTGAAGATCTACAAAGAATGAAAAAATTAATATGCATATTTTAGTATAACCTCATTGTGTCTATAAGGAGGGTACTTAGGTTTTTGACTACTTTCAAATTCCTTATCTCAGTGAATTCCTAGGGAAAAGAAAGATGATGAGCTAATTATTCAATGCAAATTAGATATTATTCCTTAGAGAAATATTTTGTTTCCATCTTTTCAAGAATTATTGATTCCTTCCAATCACTAAGGACTGTGAATGTAATTCATGAATATATGGTGCCATCAATCTATCAATAATTTGCAGTTATGGGCAACAACTGTCAAACAGCTGAGTAAAAACACATTAAAACCAGATAGCTCCCTTTGGACCAATTATTGTAAACCAAAGAAACATTGAGGAAAAATAGTTGCTCTTTAGAAACACTTGCTTGGTATACATTTGGCATCCAATTTTCTAATGCAACCTAACAAGCAGAATGTAAACAACAGTAACTACATTGCTAGATTTGTCATTCTGTTTTGTCTGGTTCAGTAGCTGGGTGGCTACGAATATTAATATTCTATAATACGTGTGTACTTTAAATTAAGGAGGCCATTTTGAATGGATCACTGATTGCATTTTGATGCAATTCCCAGGGAGGTGATGAATAAGAAGTCAGGTTGTGGTCTAGGGCTGGGCACTTTAAATCTTGTTCTGTATTAAAGTGGAGAGATGGAGATACACCATATGCTTTTTCCTGACCTGCAACTAATTTGAAAGGGAAAAAAAAGTTTTAGAAATGGGTCTAAGATAGTTTGGAAACCCAAGTTCACAAAATTGTGTTAAAAAAATGAAAGGATCATAGAACTTCTTGACAAATTCAAATTATCATATAAAGTTTCTCATTGACTAGCTCCAAACACAGTCAAAATTGCTGTTTCTGTCTGTTATGCATCTCCTGGCAACAGGCATGTGTTCATGCCAAATGAATAGGCCATGGAAGGGAGACATCTCTTTATTTGGGAAACTATTATTCAACTATTTTAACAAAAGAAAAGATTTTTGGAAGAGCCTGGAGTGAAGTGGCTGTTTTTGCATCAGTGTACACGGAAATAATGTTGATTTTCCAAATCATGATGAATCTAAGCAAGTACACATGAACACTTTGAGCTAATTCAAAGAAAATGGAATTTTGAACTCAAAGACAGTAGTTTCAATCTTAGCCTCAACATTTTTTAGTTATTAGAGTTTGGCCAAGAAATTTCATCTTTATTCTCAGTCTCTGTAAAAGAATGAATGATAATTATGACCCTAATAAAGTAACATAATGTAAGTATAAATGTTTCACAAACAGGTGAAAGACAAATATTTATTAGTCTCTTGAGAGTAAAAAATTGTATCTCTCTGGTGAAATAACAGTTGGAGGGAGCAAAGTATATTTACTGAAACAGTTTACACATTAGATAGGACTATTTTAGCTTCATCCTCTTAATGATCAAAAAAAATTTGAAACTTAGAATTAAACCAAAGAAATTACTGGTACTCTTTCAATGCAATGTAGATCTATTACATGTGCTATTACATGCAGGAGCAGTGGTTCACTTCTTACCAGCAGAAATAAAAAGAATTTCTGTCCAGTGGAGAAGACAACCCCAAATATTACGGTTTATTGCCCTGTAAAGATTTGACAAGATTTGTATCTAGTCTAGCAATCTTATGCTAACATGTCTTTATGAAATTGCATCTATCTATTTATCTATCTATAATCAAGACAGTAACTTCTCTAAAGCTTTTTGAACCAATTTATACAGCTTCCTGTTTCCCACATTAAGTAATGGGTTGAAGACAATTTTTGACACTTGTACCTTTTATATCTGTAAAATAGCTATTTTACCTCACTAAAAATTATACCTTAATGGTTTGAAGTCACACTGAAATTGACCAAATAACCTTCATTGCCAGGAAGTACACATCATGGATTGATATGTCAAGGGATAGTTCATGAAGTCAGATAGATCTTGAAATTTACAACCAGGGTTCTCCAGTTTTTCCCCTTTTTCTCTACTGAATTTGAGTGTTTGATTTTGCTTGTAGCTCATGCACAGAGTCACAATAATCTATTTGCCTTTGGTGGCAGCAGTGATTGGGGAATTGCCTTTATGGTCTGACTGATGATCTCCAAACCTAGATGACAGAATTCTGTTCTCTGCTGAATAAGAGACCACAGAGAATATG
This sequence comes from Plecturocebus donacophilus, assembly GCA_004027715.1. NCBI lineage: Eukaryota > Metazoa > Chordata > Mammalia > Primates > Pitheciidae > Plecturocebus > Plecturocebus donacophilus. Next base: position 36,491 of record PVKP010003836.1, read on the forward strand.
TGTAAATCATTTGTGTTTGTTTGTCTCTTTGTGACTTTGGATCAATTAAAAATTTCACGCCCTCTGGGGAGGAAAAGAGCTCTTTGAAGTCTGCACTAGTACCTTTTTGTGATTTCTGTACCTTCTTTTGAACCATGACTGAAGTTGTAGGACTGAAGCTATAATTTCTCTACATGGCTTTGTATCTATGTATCTATAATTCACAAAAGACATTGCCTCCAGTGTATGAAATGTTTCCCTGCTTGTTGTGGGATGAATTACGTCAAAATTCCTATGTTGAAGCTCTCACCCCTAGTATATCCTGATGCAACTGTATTTGGAGATAAAGTCTTTAAAGACATGATTAATTATAATGAGGTCTTTTGGGTGGGCCCTCATGCAATCTGACTAGTTTTCTTATGGGAAGTGGAAATTTATACATCAGACACATAGGCACATAGAGGGACCAGCAGAGGACACAGGGAGAAGATGGCCATCTGTACACAAAAGAGAGGTGCCTAGAAAGAAAGCAAACCTATGACACCTTGATCTTGGACTTTCAGCCTTCAGAACCATAAAAAATAAATTTTGGTTGTTGAAAACACCCCATCTGTGGTATTTTCTTATGGCAGTCCTATCAAACTAATGTACCACCATGGGCAGTTATTAATAAGTTCAATCATTATGTCTCTTACAGGAGTTCTGTTCTGATTGGTTTAGAAAGATAAACAATGACTTGTACAAATTGAATACTGCCAAAATCACAGAAAATAAAAAGAACAAACTCTGAATATTTCAAGTATTCTAGAGTTTTAGGGAAAAATTTCCTCTTAAAGAAACTGCCAGCTAGAAATCGAATCACCTACATATGGTGAATCTTTGGACAATGGAACAGTTTTAATAATTTGGGTTTAAGAAAGAAAAAACCTTTCTCTGATTTTTCAGTGTTAAATATGTGATGAGATTTCTATTTTACATTATATCAGGTGGGTGTTTGGTTTCCCACAAAGAGCATACTAATCTAAACTTCCTGTACTTCTCAAACTATTTTTCAATCACAGCATCTCTCATTAAACTCAAATAATTTTAAAGCTTGCTGGGCAGGGCATCTCTGAAAAAAGTCAGCAACACGACAGGAATTTAAAAATAAAGCCCCACCTTCCCGGGACAGAGCACCTGGGAAAAAAGGCAGTTATGAGTTCTGCTGCAGCAGACTTAAACATACCTGTCCAGCAGCTCTGAATGGAACAAGGGAGCTCACAGCTCAGCACTTGAGCTCCTATAAGGGACAGACTATCTCCTCAAGCAGCAACCTGGCCCCTGTATATCCAAAGACACACCTCATAAAGGAGAGCTCAGGCTGACATCTGGTGGGTATCCTTCTGGGACAAAGATAACAGAAGAAACTGGCAGCAACCCTTACTGTTCTGCAGCTGCTGCAGGTGATCCCCAGGAAAGCAGGGTCTGGAGTGGACCTCCAGCAGCCCTACAGCAGAGGGGCCCAACTGTTGGAAGGAAAAATAAGAAACAGAAAGAAATAACTTCATCATCAACAAAAGGGACGTCCACTGAGAGACTGCATCTGAAAGTCACCAACTACAAAGACCACAGGTAGATAAATCCACAAAGATGGAAAGTAACAAGTGCAAAAAGGATGAAAACACCCAAAACCAGAATGCCTCTCCTCCTCCAAGGGATCATAACTCGTCACCAGCAAGGGAACAAGGCTAGATGGAGAATGAGTCTGATGAATTGACAGAAAGAGACTTCAGAAGATGGATAATAACAAACTTCTGTGAGCTAAAAGAACATGTTCTAACCCAATGCAAAGAAACTAAGAACCTTGAAAAAAAAGGTTTGACAAAGTGCTAACAAGAATAAACAGCTTAGAGAGGAATGTAAATGAATTGATGGAGCTGAAAAACACAATATGAGAACTTCACGAAGCATACAGAAGTTTCGATAGCTGAATCAACCAAGCAGAAGAAAGGATATCAGAGACTGAAGATCAACAAAATGAAATAAAATGAGAAGGCAAGATTGGAGAAAAAAGAGTAAAAAGAAATGAACAAAGCCTCCAAGAAATATGGGATTATGTGAAAAGACCTAATTTACACTTGATAGGTGTACCTGAATGTGATGGAGAGAATGAATCCAAGCTGGAAAACACTCTTCAGGACATTATCCAGGAGAACTTCCCCAATCTAGCAAGGCAGGCCAATATTCAAGTCCAGGAAATACACAGAACACCACAAAGATATTCCTCCAGAAGAGCAACCCCAAGGCACAGAATTGACAAATTCACCAGGGTTGAAATAAAGGAAAAAATGCTAAGGGCAGCCAGAGAGAAAGACTGGGTCACCCACAAAGGGAAACCCACAGCGGATCTCTCAGCAGAAACACTACAAGCCAGAAGAGGGTAGGGGCCAATATTCAACATCCTTGAAGAAAAGAACTTTCAACCTAGAATTTCATATCCTGCCAAACTAAGCTTCATAAGAGAAGGAGAAATAAAATCCTTTACGAGCAAGCAAATGCTCAGAGATTTCACCACCACCAGGCCTGCTTTACAAGAGCTCCTGAAAGAAGCACTAAACATAGAAAGGAACAACCAGTACTAGCCACTCCAAAAATGTACCAAATGGTAAAGACCATTGACACAATGAAAAAACTGTGTGAACTAATGTGCCAAACAACCAGCTAGCATCAAAATGGCAGGATCAAATTCAAACATAACAATATTAACCTTAAATGTAAATGGGCTAAATGCCCCAATCAAAAGACACAGACTGGCAAATTGGATAAAAAGTGAAAACCCATCAGTGTGCTGTATCCAGGCAACCCATCTAACATGCAAGGACACACATAGGCTCAAAATAAAGGGATGGAGGAAGATTTATCTAGCAATTGGAGAGCCAAAAAAAGCAGGAGTTGCAATCCTAGTCTCTGATAAAATAGACTTTAAACCAATAAAGATGAAAAGAGACAAAGAAGGGCATTACATAATGGTAAAAGGATCAATGCAACAAGAAAAGCTAACGATTCTAAATATATACACATCTAATAGAGGAGCACCCAGATACATAAAGCAAGTTCTTAATGACCTACAAAGAGTCTTAGACTCCCACACAATAAAAGTGGGAGACTTTAACACTCCACTGTCAATATTAAACAGATCAATGAGATAGAAAATTAACAAGGATATCCACGACTTGAATTCAGACCTGGACCAAGCAAACCTAATAGACCTTTACAGAACTCTCCACCCCAAATCCACAGAATATACATTCTTCTCAGCACTGCATCACACCTACTCTAAAATTAACCACATAATTGGAAGTAAATCACTCCTCAGAAAGTGCAAAAGAACGGAAATCATAAGAAACAGTCTCTTAGACCACACCACAATCAAATTAGAAGTCAGAATTCAGAAACTAACTCAGAACCACATAAGTTCATGGAAACTGAACAACGGGCTCTTGAATGTTGACTGGATAAACAATGAAATAAAGGCAGAAATAAAGACATTCTTCGAAACCAGCGAGAACGAAGGCATAACATCCCAGAATCTCTGGGACACATTTAAAGCAGTGTTTAGAGGGAAATTTATAGCAATAAATGCCCACATGAGAAGCAAGGAAAGATCTAAAACCAACACCCTATTGTCAAAATTGAAAGAGCTAGAGGAGCAAGATCAAAAAACTCAAAAGCTAGCAGAAGACAAGAAATAACTAAGATCAGAGCAGAACTGAAGGAGATAGAGACACAAAAAAAAAACCCTTCAAAAAAATCAATAAATACAGGAGCTGGTTTTTCAAAAAGATCAACAAAATAGACAGACCACTAGCCAGATTAATAAAAAAGAAAAGAGAGAAGAATCAAATAGATGAAATAAAAATTGATAAAGGGGATATCACCACTGATTCCACAGAAATACAAACCACCATCAGAGATCACTACAAACAACTCAATGCACATAAACCAGTAAACCAGGAAGAAATGGATAAATTCCTGGACACTTTCACCCTCCCAAGCCTAAACCAGGAAGAAGTAGAAACCCTGAATAGACCAATAACAAGGGCTGAAGTTGAGGCAGCAATTAATGGCCTAACAACCAAAAAAAGTCCAGGTCCAGATGAGTTCATAGCCAAATTCTACCAGACTTACATAGAGGAGCTGCTACCACTCCTTCTGAAACTATTCTAAACAATGCAAAATGAGGGAATCCTTCCCAGATCATTTTATGAGACCAATATCATCCTGATACCAAAACCCGGCAGAGACTCAACAAGAAAAGAAAATTTCAGGCGAATATCCATGATGAACATAGATGCAAAAATCTTCAATAAAATACTGGCAAATTGAACGCAACAGCACATCAAAAAGCTTATCCACCATGATCAAGTAGGCTTCATCCCGGGGATACAAGGCTGGTTCAATATACGCAAGTCTATAAATGTAATTCACCACATAAACAGAACCAAAGACAAAAACCACAGGATTATCTCAATAGATGCAGAGAAGGCCTTTGACAAACTTCAACACCCCTTTATTCTAAAAACTCTCAATAAACTAGGTATCAACGGAATGTATGTCAAAATAATAAAAGCTATTTATGACAAACCCACAGCCAATATCATACTGAATGGGCAAAACCTGGAAGCATTCCCTTTGAAATGTGGCACCAGACAAAGATGCCCTCTCTCACCACTCCTATTCAATAGAGTATTGGAAGTTCTAGCCAGAGCAATTAGGCAAGAAAAAGAAATTAAGAGTATTGAATTAGGAAAGGAGGAAGTCAAATTGTCTCTATTTGCAGACGACATGATTGTAAATTTAGAAGACCCCATTGTCTCAGCCCAAAATGTCCTGAAACTGAGAAGCAACTTCAGCAAAGTCTCAGGACATAAAATCAATGTGCAGAAATCACAAGCATTCCTATACACCAATAACAGACTTAAAGCGAGTCAAATCAAGAAGAACTGCCATTCACAATTGCTACAAAGAGAATAAAATACCTAGGAATATAACTAACAAAGGATGTAAAGGACCTCTTCAAGGAGAACTACAAACCACTGCTCAACAAAATAACAGAAGACACAAACAGATGGAGAAACATTCCATGCTCATGGTTAGGAAGAATTAATATCGTGAAAATGGCCATACTGCCCAAAGTAACTTATAGATTCAACGCTATCCCCATCAAGCTACCAATGACCTTCTTCACAGAACTGGAAAAAAACACATTAAACTTCATATGGAACCAAAAGAGAGCCCGTATAGACAAGCAATTCTAAGCAAAAAGAACAAAAGTGGAGGCATCATGCTACCTGACTTCAAACTATACCACAAGACTACAGTAATCAAAACAGCATGGTACTGGGACCAAAACAGAGATATAGACCAATAGAACAGAACAGAGGCCTCGGAGGCAATGCCACACATCTACAAACATCTGATCTTTGACACATCTGACAAAAACAAGAAATGGGGAAAGGATTCTCTATTTAATAAATGGTGTTGGGAAAACTGGCTAGTCATGTGCAGAAAACAGAAACCGGACCCCTTCCTGACACCTTACACTAAAATTAACTCCAGCTATATTAAAGACGTAAACATAAGACTTAATACCATAAAAAACCCTAGGAGAAAACCTAGGCAAAACCATTCTGGACATAGGTGTAGGCAAGGACTTCATGACCAAAACACCGAAAGCATTGGCAACAAAAGTCAAAATAGACAAATGGGATCTATTTAAACTCCAGAGCTTCTGCACAGGAAATGAAACAATCATTAGAGTAAACCAGCAACCAACAGAATGGGAAAAATTTTTTGCAATCTACCCATCTGACAAAGGACTTACATCCAGAATCTACAAAGAACTAAAACAGATTTAAAAGAAAAAACAAACAAACCCATTCAAAAGTGGGCGAAGGATATGAACAGACACTTTTCAAAAGAATACATATATGAGGCCAACAAACATATGAAAAAATGCTCATCATCACTGATCATTAGAGAAATGCAAATCAAAACCACATCGAGATCCCATCTCACGCCAGTTAGAATGGCGATTATTAAAGAATCTGGAGACAACCAATGCTGGAGAGGATGTGGAGAAATAGGAACACTTTTATACTGTTGGTGGGAGTGTAAATTAGTTCAACCATTATGGAAGACAGTGTGGCGATTCCTCAAGGACCTAGAAATAGAAATTCTGTTTGATCCTGCAATCCCATTACTGGGTATATATCCAAAGGATTATAAATTGTTCTATTATAAAGGCACATGCACACGTATGTTCATTGCAGCACTGTTTACAATAGCAAAGACCTGGAACCAACCCAAATGCCCATCGATGATAGACTGGACAGGGAAAATGTGGCACATATACACCATGGAATACTATGCAGCCATAAAAAATGCTGAGTTTGTGTCCTTTGTAGGGACATGAATGAACCTAGAAATCATCATTCTCAGCAAACTGACACAAGAACAGAAAATCAAACACCGCATGTTCTCACTCATAGGCGGGTGATGAACAATGAGAACACATGGACACAGGGAGGGGAGCATCACACACTGGGGTCTGTCAGGGGGAAATAGGGGAGGGACAGCGTGGGGTAGGGAGTTGGGGATGGATAACATGGGGAGAGATGCCAGATATAGGTGAAGGGGAAGGAGGTAGCAAAGCACATTGCCATGTATGTAGCTATGCAACAATCCTGCATGTTCTTCACATGTACCCCATAACCTAAAATGCGATAAAATATATATTTTAAAAAAATAATAATAATGTTAAAGTTTTGTGAAAAATATACATTAGTTTCTGATTAAACAGAGTTATAATTCTGGCAAATTTTTCTATGGTAGTTTCTTATATCTTTATAAGATTAATCTTTAGACAGCTAGATAATTCCTATTAAGGCTGAATATAAAAACAATGATAAACAGACATACTATTTAGTTTACATATTTTTGGCCCATTAGTCATCTATACTATAGAATGGGTATATTTTTGTGTCATGTATGTATGTATTATATTTTGCTACTTTAGGAAACTGTGATTCTAGAAAATTACACTACATATATTTATAACTTTGCTAGTCTGCTAAAATGTTTGTGTATTACAGGCAGTTCTCTATTACCAATTCCCAATTTCTTTGTGAAATCAAAGTTCTTATTTTTACTAAAAATTATAATCGAATTGGGTGGTTGATACTCTAATAGAACAAACAGTAATAGAAAAATACAACTATTTATCCAAAGTAATGGCATGAGCTTTCTTTTTCAAGAACAAAAACAGTAGAATATTTTTTTCCCTAAAGCTAAGTGTCCATTTGTACCAGAATATGAAATGATACAGTGAAAGATAAAACTTGAGACAGCTAGTTGTGGAAAATTTGAGGGAAGTGAATTTTATTTGCTTTTGTGTATAACATCTAAGTCTGAAAAGTAGTTATAAAATGTGTTAAAATTACAACAAAGTTCACCTAATTTTCACTGGCTTCATTGTAAGATAAATTAAGGGGGAAAATAATCTCTTAAAAACTATATTTCCAACACATTAATGCAAAATTAAAAGTAGTATTTTTCTTGGTTGAATTGATAAATTCATCTTAGAATTCTTACCAAAGCATAGTAAAAACACTACTTTTCCCTTTTGTATGATATGACCAGGAAGCAGAGATTCTATAACCCACCAGAATAATATCTCTTTTGTGTTGATTCTAACAGTCTTAGGTAAATAAATATATAAAATTATAAAAGGCAGTTTCCTCACTTGTGAATGAACCAAGATTCTTTGCAATCATATTACATTACCAACGATCATTTTGAATACTTTATTGTCAATTTGATTAAATAGATAATTAAATATTTGCTTGAGGTACCTAGGATTTTATTAAAGTCAAATGACCAAGTCTACTCTGACAACTACTTTAATTTCCCCAACCCACGAGCAAATCTAAAATTTAAAAATATAGACAATAAAAATTCAAGAATATACTTTAAACTTAAAAACGGCTTTAACATTTCTCACAGGATCCCTGGAGAGAGGGGTTGGAAAGCTATAGGTTTGTCTCAAGGGCTTTATATTTCTTAATTGCCTCCCCACTATAGAAGAGCTCAGAAGGATGCTCAGCCTTTCCTGGGTTCAGGTTGTGTAGAGGAAATGTTATGCACAGAAATCTTTTACTAATTGAAAACTTTATGGGAAGACCAAGGAGACTCAACGGAGCCCATGCTGTCCATTATATGTTCTTACTCTCCGGAGAAACATCAATCAAACTCTTATAAAATAGTTGTGCACTGTGTCACAAAGGGGAATTTTACACTCATCATTCTGATATTGCTGGTCAGTAATTAATCCAGCCTTTTATTAGTATCAAACTGGTTTCTGTCTCCATCTGATTCTTGCCTGTGAACAAGCCACAGGCCTGAGCTTGTATCTTCATCATATACTCCTGTCTCCAGACCTCTCAGAAAGGAGTGGGTCAGGCACTCTGAACTACTGATACTTCAAAGAATAGACTCTTGGTTACTGGCATTATTGCTGACATCAGCTCAACAACTTTCAGACATGGAATGAATCAGAATTTCCAGGACTTATCTTAGTCTGGAAATAGATGTTCTTCATGAAACTAGCACCTAATCCAAAATAACAATTAATTACACAAGAACAAATGAACTGATGAATTTAATTATGGCTACTTGTTTTGAATGTTTTTAGTATTGCAGGTAATATATATTTTTATGGATATATGAAGATCTTTCTTCATTGATACCACCTTTCATGTAATTGACTATGGCTTTTGTATTGAGTCTCCTTACTTTTCATGAGAACATAGTTATTTACATAGGTTCAATAAGAATTTGTTCTTATCTTACCAGGACGCAATTTAACAAATTGTGCAAGAAAGGATACATATAGAGAATAGTATTTGAGAATACATCTCGCTTCATCAGATACAGCAGCACGCTAGTAAGGAAACCTGATGACACGTGTAGCCAGTGCCTACAAAGCTCATCAGACAAATTAGGTTTGGTACCTGGCTATTAGAGTCACATTCATGAGAACTTCAAGAAGAAGGGAATTCACCCCAATTTATACGTACAGTGCACGCAAAATATGGTGGAGAGAATGTCTTGGAATTGTGTTCTGAGCTTTGAGACAGAAGAGCAAATAATAAAGACTTTTAAAAGTCAAATAAGAGATTCCTTAAAACATTTTTCAGGCAGAATTAATTACCTGGCTCAAATTATATGGCTATAGAGCTGTAAAGAAAACTTAAGCAGGCCTGTTTAATTAACAGTCTTATTGGAACGATGTAAAAAATAAGGCCATGTTTGATCTGGATGAAAATAGCGTTTTTTTCTAATAAAAAAACAAAAACAAAAACATTTGTGGGCTGCGCACAGTGGCTCATGGCTGTAATTCCAGCACTTTGGGAGGCTGAGGCAGATGGATCACCTTGAGGTCAATAGTTCAAGACTAGCCTGGCCAACATGGTGAAACCTCATCTCTACTAAAAATACAAAAAGTAGCCGGGCATTGTTGCAAGTACCTGTAGTCCCAGCTACTCCAGAGGCTGAGGCAGGAGAATTGCTTGAGCCCAGGAGGCAGAGGTCATGGTGAGGCGAGATCACACCACTGCACTCCAACCAGGGCAACAACAGAGCAAGACTCTGTCTCAAAAACAAACAAACAAACAAAAACCTTTGCAATTATTTATGATTACAAGGGGAGAATGTAGTGTAAAAAATAGCCACAATTTATAAATAGGCCACACAAACAACTAGATGTCCTTTCAGTGTAGTGGTGAGCTTGTTTTCCTATTGGCAGGGAGCTGTACTACTTTGTAGAGGCTGAGTTAACTTGAACATTTTTGTTTGGTAAAGATTTCCATGTAGTGTAACAGATAACCCCAAAGTTTATCCTATCATTTATTTATTACACGCACACACACACACGCACGCAATAACTTTTTCTTTAATGAGTACACAGTAGTATAGAGAGTAGTATAATGGGTAACCATCCCCCAGATTCAATTATAGATCATGTGTAACTAGCTGGTTGTCCCACATCCACTGATCCTAAGATTGATCACATGGCCTCAGCCAGATTCCCTTCATTTATATCAACCCATCCACTTTCAGCCAATTGTTTCATCTATTTATATCTGTTGCCGGAATAAACTAGGGCTTGCAAAATGGCAAATATATAATTTTGGAATTGCTTCTCCAATTATTGTCTGACACTTCTTTGTAAAGAAAAATTTTCCTTAACTACTAGGGCCATTTGGTTACCTGGAAATAGAATTCTTACAGGAAAAGCTAGATAAATGATTATTGTTTTTCTTCTTATTAACAATTTCCTGAGTAAAATTTTCGTGCTATAGTTATTACCAGGAGTTTCTAATGTATTTGTTGTTTTCCAGCAGTTATGAATTTTTAAGTCATTAATAACTTTTTTGCCTTAGATTGCACTTGTTTTCATCCTGGATTATCCCATCTTGGGACACTGAATCTTCATTAGCCCATGTGTCCTTCAAGTACGTCCCTTAGCCTTTCATAATCTCCACAAGCTTTCAAATAAGACAGCAAGACAAGGTGTGCAAGATTCATCTTGCATGTGATTTGACCCAGGCCTAGAATACTCTATCTTCAAGATTCCTGGTCCTTCTTAGTTAAAAACAGTATTAAGAGGCCACAAACTTACTCCTAGTTATTAGGTTTAGATGAATGATCCAGACACTCTCTGAAAAGAGGGGAGAGTGGGAGGATCAGGAGACAGCAAAAGACTAGCATTTGAAGTGTTGAAACTGGTTGCTCATCAGTATCACCTGTGAAACCTTCAACATAGAGATTCTCAGGCCTCAACCAAGGCTTATAGAATACGATGATCAAAGGGGAACCCCCGGTTATGTAAAAGGCCCTCAGGAAAGGAAGTCACTCCAGGATCCACTAGGAGGGAGTACTGAGTTAGTCTCCAAATAGCCACATTTCCAGACCTTGGCATTCAGAAAAATTAGACATCCTTAGCAGTTGAAGAATATCTTTCTTATTTTAGACAGTAATACATAGTCATCCTAGAAATTTTGTGTAAAACAAATATTGGAAATAAAAATAACTCACAATCCCATCACAAGAACAAGCTGCTATTAACTCTTGCATCTGCTTTTAAATATATGCACAGATGCATATATGTAAATTTAGTTACCTATTTTTTATAGAGTAAGATCATATTCTACTCAGTAATGTGGAATTTAATTTTGTCATGTGGCATCTTTCTATTCCACTAAATATTATTCTCAATACATTCTTCAATGGATACACAGTGTTCCATTTTAAAGAGCTGACAGACATTCAGAACCTATTGTACCTCTTGATTGTTTTCCATTTTTTTAACTAATATAAACAATGTTGAACATCATTCTAGATAATTTATTGTGTACATCTGTAATACAATGTTATCACAAACTCTGATAGTTTAAGTGACTAAGTCTCTTGTGAGACTGTAGAGTTCTAAAATAATTCCCTACAGTTTGAAGTAAGAAAAAAGTCTAGGGCACATGAAGAGGACTACAAATGAAGAAGCGAGGGTGTACAAGGAGGGAAGGAAACATGCTAACTGTTATCTTTTAGGGCTGTCACAAATTTGAATTTTAATGTTTGGGGAAATAAGCAATGTAGCTGTTAGGAAGCTGTGATTCAACACAGTAGTACTAAACAATACATCACTGAATTGGGGGCAGGTGCAACATAAACCTCCCATGGATATTTGTCAGATGGAAAATTCAGGAATAAGGTTTCCCTATTTATATATAGAATTTTGAAGTCAGGGTACCTTCTAATGTTGACTGCAATGATTAAGACATCTGTTTGTCTCTTACAAAAGAGCTAGACTCTGCTTCAGGAATGCAAACTTCTCTCACTGCTATGGTCTGACTGTTTTTCTCCCCAAATAACTCAGATGTTGAAACGTAATCACCAGTGTGATGGCATTCAGATGTAAGAACTTTGGAAGTGATTAGATCATGAGTGTGGAGCCACCATGAATGGGATAAATGCTCTTATAGAAGATGCTGCAGAGAGCTGCTGTGCTCCCTCCATCATGTGAGGACACAGCTGGAACCAGGAAGTAGCCTTCACCTAGTATCAGCTCTGAAGGTACCTTGTTCTTTGAGCTCCCAGCCTCTAGAATTGGAATAAATAGAGCATCTGTTACTTACAAGCCACTGACTATTTTGTATTTTGTCATAGCAGCCCAAAGGGGATAAGACACTCATAATTGAAAATCTTGGATGAGAATGAATTATATTTCCCATTTTCAAAAAGGTTATTGATGAGTTTTGTTTTAATTCATTTAACACACATTATTAAGTTTCTCAGCATCAACTGTGTGCCCAGCACTTTGTTAGGTACTGCAGCAGCCCAGAGGGAGAGGAAATGCCCCTGCTTCCTGGAGCTTGTGTTCTAGAGGGGCTGGTACCACCTGCGTGTGCTGTTCTGGTGCTCAGGATGCTATTGTATACAGTAACCTGTTAAATTAACTATGATAAAAGAGCATTTTTTCTTTCTTCACAGAAACAAGAAAAATTATTTGCCACGGAGTCCAAAAGAAGAGCATTTCTATGGAAATGATAATTGAAAGAGGAAGTGGAAACATCACGTGTATGAAAAACACCGGATTCCTCTGTTAGTGAACCAGAGATGCTGGTGACAGCAGGAGGCTATCTGACCTAACCTGTCTCTCTATAGTAAGCAGCAAGTGGTAGACATGTGCAATCACACAACACCACTAAATGACTGCAGTCGCCTGGCACTGAAGATGTCCATATTTCATTGGGATATAATATTCTTCTTGGCATGAAGAAAATGGATTAAGCAAATGAATGAAAGCTATGGTGCTACTTTACCAGCACAAGTGGACACATCCAAAATAAGCAACTGTCGCAGCGACTATGCTAACCTTATTAATTAAAACATGCAAGACAGATTTGTTCTCATTTTCATAAAATGAAATCCTAAACAGTCAATTTGAAGTATGTTTCCTCACTATTTGTAGGAATTTCTAGTCCTAGAATTCTTGGTCCACCTTTCCCCAAGGTTGTATTCATTTGTTAAACATGAGATACCATCAAAATTGAATGATGCCACAATGGAAGAGTTAATGACATAAAAAGATATCAAATGAGTCAACTATTATTAAAAGAGAGGTGACTTTGTTTCCATCAATTAGAAATCAAAGAGTCTGGCTGGCTCTTTATCATCAAAAATATTTTATTGGCATAAAAAAGACCATACAACAAGCAGCTTCCTAAAACAACTACTCAGTCAAGGATATCATTCACCAAGCTGTGACTCTATATTCTTTGTGACAACAAAGAATCTGCATGGCAAACAACAATCTGTGAAGACTTGCAAATCATACTTTCCCAAGCTATCACTCTAGAAAGCATTTGCTTTAGTTTTCAGGGAGTTAGAGAAGAATGTCTCATCTCTGAACAGCAGGACTTCATGAAGATGCATACATCCTTCTTCTTGCAGCTAAGGAAGGATGGGATCATCTTTGACACAGGTAAAGATCCATATTCGACTCAGGAAAATATCCAGAACGACACATTAGCAGGACTCAGTTCCCAGTGTGCTGTCTGATGCACTGACCCTGATCCTAAAACAGCGCTCAGTTGATACATTCAGAATATGTGTGCACAGTCTTCCTGCTCACTTAGAATAAGAGCTCTGTTTGCATTTCATGATGAACACTAACTTGCTGAATGCTAACTTGTGCCTAACTGCCCCCATCCATCATCCATTGCCAGGCCCAGGTTGATTAAGTCTCCTGTGACCTGTCCCTAGCTAATCTTCTCTTTCAAAACATGGAATGAAGTACACACTCATTGCCAAAGGATCGGTAGAAAATTATTCACTTTTCAGATGAGATACTCGAAAAAGAATACTACATAACCTAATATAAAATGGAAAATAAATACATATGCCATACATCATTCAGGGCTGGAAAACAATGAACATGAAATAAGCTAGAAAAATAGCCATAGGAAGTATTGTTCCTTATGCCATTCATCACCATCATAGAGCACCCACTGTTCTTATTTAGCTACAAATGTGTGGGGAGGTGACATATTTAAAATTAAATAAACAAAGGGACTCACACACAAATAAAATAAAATAAAACCCTGACTCCCAAACCAGAGTAACCTGAAGTCTCCCAAGAACGGGTTAGGGACCCAGCACCTGTTTTTGGAGGAATTAAAGCAGGTAACCCTGGATCTATAAACCTAGGTAGTATTTTGGAGTCTGAGCACAATATTGGTCCTTTGTACATGTGAACTAGAAAGAGAAGGGATAACTGAAATGGATGAACAGCTATTATGCATTTGGGGTATTCCACGTGTTTTTCTAGGCCCTTGTCATGAAGTATCTGACATCCACGTCATGAGTTAGGTACTCTGTCCTCATCTCCATATGAGAAATGGTGAAAATGAGGCCTGATACGTTTAAAAAACAAAACAAAACAAAACAAAACAGGGCACTGTTCACTTGAGGATCTTGTTAAAATGGAATGACTGATTCAGTAGGTCTGATAGGGGACCAACGACTCTGCACTTTTTATATTCTGTACCAACAGCTCCCAGTTGCTGCTGCTGGCCCGCACACCGCACTTTGAACAGCAAGAAAGGAAACTGTCCAAGTCCTAGAGGGAGCAAGGAGTAGAGAGCCAACACAGGCTCAGTCACGTGGCTCTGGGCCTGTTCTTACTGCCAATCAGTTTAGTATTTGCACAGCAGACACATCACAGCCCAGGTACCACGAGTAGGCTCAACGATTCAAAACCAATGTTTGTCACCCTTTTCGACCACATTTTCTAGCAACAAAAATCCTGTATTAAGTGCGTGGTGTATACCAGGCACCGTGGTAAACCCTTGGAATATATATTTTTTAGTTCCATGGTTCAAGGGATTTCCATTTGATTCATTGAAGTAAATTATTGGCCATTTGATTGCCTTCTTAGAGGAAGCAAATCACAACTCCACGGATGGTCTGGGTATTCTAGTGAGTTTAATTATCATGCACAGAAAACACGGAGTATTAATTTTCAAAGAATCAGAGTCTAATAACATACCTCTCACACCAAAGGTAGTTCATTGAATTTAATCTTTGGGGATTGAGGCAGAATTTTAAGATTATACAGAGCATCAGAGGTATCATTTGGAAAATTAATTATACTTTAATAAATGTAGAACATTGGGAGTTTGGGCCTGATTCTATGAAATTATCAAAAAGTAATCTAAAAAAGAATGTAGTAATATTTTCTTTGTCATAAGAGTTTCATTTTCTGTTATAAAGTTGATATTTTGTTAATTCTGTTTTTGATATATAGGTAGAACTCAAATTCCTGATTTACGTGTGAAATGTTTGGAAGCTACAGGTAGTACAAAATAACACCTTCCATCAAAGTTTTGCAAAATTTCCATCAGTCCTTATTTATTCAGAATGAATTTAGAAAGACCGAAGAGAGTGTATTACAGTTAATTTCTACCACTTAATTTGTAATTTTTTCTTTATCTTCCCTTCAAAAAAATGGAATCCAGCCGCCTGCCTGCATTTTTGGCACACTCTGCAATCATTACAATGCTCGAATGCCTCCCAAGATGGAACTCCCCAGCTGTTAATACGCTGCCTCTGTGCCTGCTCCTGTCAAGTGCAGATCTTCCCATCGTGGCAAATGGACAGTGTCCTCTGAAAGACTTCAGGGTTTGAAGAGTAAAAAATGTACATTATTTGCTTGATTGGCCATTGAGGCCTCCGAGAGAGGGACAGTTACACACGACCACTTGTAGGGGCCTCTCATTAGCAGAGCACACTGTCCAGCTAGGCCTCATGGAGTCTTGAATGCAACATCTCCCTTCAGCTTTAAGTCACTTTGCAGAGGTGACTTCAGGAACACTGAAACATTTTCAGGCTCCCTCAAGTACCCTAGTTAACTTCAGCAACCAATGCTGCCATTTCTCACCTACTCTCCCCGACAGTTACTTTTTAATTGTTTATGTTTCAAAACAGATAACCAACCACAAAAAGTAAAAACCCCCACAGAGCCAGGCGTGCCCAAACAGGCACGAACAAAAGCACAAGGCAGACCCCCCAGCCTCGGCCTGTGTTGCTCACTTGGGGCAAGTTAGGGTGGCATGGTATTCCTCCCCGCAGCTTTTATCAGGTGCTTACTGACACTTCTTCCAGCTCTGGTACATGGCACATCTCCTCTCCTTTTGAAAGTATATAAGCAAAAAAATGGGGCTGGGCGTGGTAGCTCATGCCTTTGTAATCCCAGCACTTTGAGAGGCCAAGGCGGGTGAATTACCTGAGGTCAGGAGTTCTAGACCAGACTGGCTAACATGGTGAAACCTTGTCTCTACTAGAAATACAAAAATTAGCTGGGCATGGTGGTGAGCGTCTGTAATCCCAGGTACTCGGAGGCTGAGGCAGAAGAATCGCTTGAACCCAAGAGGTGGAGGTAGCAGTGAGCCGAGATTGAACCACTGCACTCCAGCCTAGATGACAAGAGTGAAACTCTGTCTCAACAACAACAACAACAACAACAAAAGCGAGAGAAAAAGAAAGAAAATGAGGAACACTTTCTTAAATACCAGAAGAGGCGGAGAGATGAAACACAAACTCACGGAGGCTGTGAATTTTGGCAGTCTGAGGTCTTGACTGCAGGAAATCCACCCTTCTGACTTTATTGATCCTCTGAACCTGTAACAGATTCCACCAAGCTTAGCCACCTGCATGGGACCCAACTCTTCCCAACATCTCCAATGTTGCCTTCTTGTCTTTCAAAGTCAGGCTCAGGGTCTGTCTTTCCTTCTCCCTACTCTAAATCCACACGTTACTTTCATTATACTCGTTTTCTAAAACTTACTCCTTTTCAACTTGTATATGTGCATTTGCCAAACTGCAAGCTACTGGAGGATCTGGTTCCTCTTACTAACCTTTGTATCACCTATTCCCATCAACGCGTTTCTTATACATAAGAATTACCCAGAAAGCAGCAGATAAAAAGGAATGTGAGAGCTGCACTTTGGCAGGTATATGGCCCCAAGTGGATGGCTGTCTCTTAAGGACTCGTCTGCCAATCTCTAACTTCCTCAGGGCAGGACTGTTACTTGCATTCTGCATACTCAAGGCACACTGCACCATGCTTCTCACATGCAATTATTAACCATGTTCTTCTGCCAAATGTGACTCATAAGAGTTGAAGAACTGTAAGAGTCGTATTTCACATGTTGGATAAAGCTTTTTGACAGCATGACAAAACTTTATCTCTCATTATCCATGTGCCAGACAATAGAGGTAGAAAAATCTATTTGATGACTGACTTGAATTTGATAAGCACCCCTCACAAGTGTAAACAAATATATTGGAAGTAATGACATGATAGTATGTCAAGTACTATAAAGAGGAAGGAGGACACATTTGGAGGCAGAGGAGGGTGGAGAACCTTAGGTCAGGATTTCGAAACCAGCCTGGTCAACATGGTGAAACCCCATCTCTACTAAAAAAAAAAAAAAAAAAAAAAAAAAAACTTAAACAGGCTCTACTGCAGTTTGTGGGCTGTGGGCGCCAGGCTGCCCCAGGGAGGCACTGCAGGGCAGCGGCTCCAGCACCATAAGGTGGCGAGATGGCAGCAAATGAGATAATCTTTGTGAAAGACGCCATGCAGAGGACTTCCATCAAGATGGCTGAATAGGAACAGCTCTGGAGCATAGCTCCCAGTGAGAGAGACACAGAAGATGAGTGATCTCTTCACTTCCAACCGAGTCTGGGAGAATGCTGCCAGGCTGAGAGTCCCACGAGTTGCCAGGACAGATCTGAGCAACAGCTCCAGCCAGCCTGGAGCCATGAGTTGTTGGCACAGAACTGAGTGGAGGTTTTGGCTACCACTGAGAGCACCTGTGGGACTAAATTACCCACCCCCCAGGAAAAGAGAGAGCTGAAAGCAGGGAGACAGTTGATACGTCTTGGCAGGCCCACCCCCACAAAGACCAGCAAACTGAAGCCTCTCAATTGAGAGTTTCACAGCCAGCACATCAGTTCGAGCTCAACCCATGATGATCGAGCTCAGTGGGAGAAAGAGCATCTGCCATTGCGAAGGTAGGGCTAATCTCACCTGTGTAAACAAAAGCCAAAGGAAGCCTACACAGCAGCTGGGCTGAGTCTGAGGCAGCCCAGCAGCACCTCTGCAGGCAGACAAGGGACAGACTGCCTCCTGAAGCAGCTACCTGACCCCAGTATAACCAAAAAAAAGACAAAAACAAACAAACAAAAAAACAAACCAAAAAAACCCCTCATACACCAGAGGGGCCTGACTCTAAACTAAAAAACGAAAAGAAATAGCTTCAACATCAACAGAAAGGATGTCCACTCAGAGACCTCATCCAAAATCACCAACTTCAAAGATCAACAGTAGATAAACCCATGAAGATGGGAAGAAACCAGCACAAAAAGGATGAAATCATCAAAGACCAGAATGCCTCTCCTTCTCCAAGGGATCACAACACCTTACCAGCAAGGGAACAAAATAGGATGGAGAATGAGTTTGACGAACTGACAAAAGCAGTCTTTAGAAGGTGTGTAATAACAAACTTCTCTGAGCTAAAGGAACATATTCTAACCCAATGCAAAGAAAATAAAAAGCCTTGGAAAAAAAAAGTTATATGAAATGCTAACTAGAAGCATCAGCTTAGAGAAGAACATACACAACTTGATGGAGCTGAAAAACACATCACGAGAACTTCACAAAGCATACACAAGTTTCATTAGCTGAATTGATCAAGCATAAGAAAGGATATCAGAGACTGAAGATCAACTCAATGCAATAAAATGAGAAGGCAAGAAAAGAGAAAAAAGAGGGAAAAGAAATGAAAACAGCCTCTAAGAAATATGGGATTATGTGAAAAGACCTAATCTATGCTGGATCGGTGTACCTGAAGGTGATGAGGAGAATGAATCCAAGTTGGAAAACACTCTTCAGGATATTATCTGGGAGAACTTCCCCAACCTAGCAAGGCAGGCCAACATTCAAATACAGGAAATACAGAGAACACCAAAAAGATACTCCTCAAGAAGAACAACCCCAATGCACATAATTGTCAGATTCACCAGCATTGAAACGAAGGAAAAAATAAATGCGAAGCGCAGCCAGAGAGAAAGCTTGGGTCACCCACAAAGGGATATCCATCAGATTCACAGTGGATTTCTCAGCAGAAACCCTACAAGCCAGAAGAGAGTGGGGCCCAATGTTCAACATCCTTTAAGAAAAATCTTTCAACCCAGAATTTCATATCCAGCCAAACTAAGCTTCATAAGTAAAGGATAAGCAAAATCTTTATGGCAAGCAATTACTGAGAGATTTCATCACCACCAGACCTGCTTTACAAGAGCTCCTGAAGAAAGCACTAATCATGGAAAGGAACAACTAGTACCAGCCAGTGCAAAAATGTACCAAATGGTAAAGATGAATGATGCAATGATGGAACTGTGTCAACGAATGGGCAAAACAACCAGCCAGTAACAAAATGGCAGGATCAAATTCACACATAAAATATTAATGTTAAATGTAAATTGTGGGGTTCATTCCCATGTGAGACCCCTCGGAATTGGGCCTCACCATATGGTGAGCTTGAGCCCGGACACAGTTTCCCATTGGAGGCAGTCGAGCTATGGGAAAGTAGGAACTGCAAGTAAAGGAATTATAAAAAGAACTTTGTGAGACTGTGATGTGGCCTGCATGTGGTCTGACAGGACAATGTGTCCAGTTTCTGTATCTAATTTATGACTTTGTTTACCCGCTATTGGGTCCTGTGTCCGTTCTTGTGACTGTGCAAATATAATAGGTTTCTGCCTCTCTGGTGCCTTGCAAAGGTCAGTAACTTTTAACTATAGGTTTCCCCACCCCGATACTAAGACCTACCTGCGTGGCTTGCTTGTACCTGATTATCTATCTGATTTTACTATTGTTCTTATGTGCTTCTTTCATGTATAAGATTAATGATATCTGCTGCCTGAACTTGTATCCCAAGGACTTTCTGTTACCTTTCATGTATAAGACAATGGTGTTTGTTTCTGTAATTACTATGGTATTTGTTTCTGTAGTTACTGTAGGCAGAAGATATATATACTAACTGTGTGCACAATAAAGTTGCTGTTTAAGCATTGCTGTTTAAGCATTGCTTACTCAGTCCTCCAGACCCCGCTTGTCTGTCTTCTCTTTTTTCCGCGCACTCCCCTATTCAGGTTAGGACCCTCTTGCTGGCCAGGAGTCCCCGGCAGACATGCCGGCCTCTCGGGAACCCAGAATAAATGGCCTAAATGCCCCAATTAAAAGACACAGACTGGCAAACTGGATAAAAGTCAACACCGACCGAACTGCTGTATTCAGGAGACCCATCTTACGTGCAAAGACACACATAGACTCAAAATAAAGGGATAGAAGAAGATTCACCAAGCAAATGGAGAGTAAAAAACGCAGGGGTTTCAATCCTAGTCTCTGACAAAATGGACTTGAAACTAACTTAGATCAAAAGAGACAAAGAAGGGCATTATATGATGGTAAAAGGATCAATGCAACAAGAAGCGCTAATGATCCTAAATATATATGCACCCAATATGGGAGCACCCAGATACATAAAGCAAGTTCTTATCGACCTACAAGGAGACTTAGACTCCCATACAATAATAGTGGGAGACTTTAACACTCCACTGTCAATATTAGACAGATCAATGAGATAGAAAATTAACAAGGACATCCATGACTTGAATACAGACCTGGACCAAGTGGACCTATTAGAAATCTACACAACTCTCCACCCCAAATCCACAGAATGTACATTCTTCTCAGCACCACATCGCACTTACTCTAAAACTGACCACATAATTGGAAGTAAATCACTCATCAGCTATTGCAAAAAAACGGAAATGATAACAGTCTCTCAGACCACAATGCAATCAAATTAGAACTCAGGATTAAGAAACTCAAAACCATACAACTACATGGAAACTGAACAACTGGCTCCTGAATGATGACTGGATAAACAATGAAATGAAGGCAGAAAAAAAGGTGTTATTCAAACCAATGAGAATGAAGACACAATGTACCAGAATCTGTGGGACACATTTAAAGCAGTGTTTAGAGGAAAATTTATAGCAATAAATGCCCACATGAGAAGCAAGGAAAGATCGAATATTGACACCCTATTGTCAAAATTGAAAGAGCTAGAGGAGCAAGATAAAAAAAACTCAAAAGCTGGCAGAAGACAGATCAGAGCAGAACTGAAGGAGATAGAGACACAAAAAACCCTTCAAAAAATCAATAAATCCAAGAGCTGGTTTTATGAAAAGATCAACAAAACAAACAGACTGCTAGCCAGAATAATAAAAGAGAAAAGAATCAAATAGATGCAATAAAAAGCGATAAAGGGGATATCACCACTGATTCCACAGAAATACAAACTACCATCAGAGATTACTACAAACAAATCTATGCACATAAACCAGTAAACCTGGAAGAAATGGATAAATTCCTGGACACTTGCAACCTCCCAAGACTAAACCAAGAAGAAGTTGAATTTCTGAATAGACCAATATCAAGGGCGGAAGTTGAGGCAGCAATTAATAGCCTATCAACCAAAAAAACTCCAGGTCCAGATGGGTTCAGAGCCGAATTCTACCAAACATACAAAAATGAGCTGCTACCACTCCTTTTGAAACTATTCCAAACAATACAAAAAAGAGGAAATCCTCCATAACTCACTTTATGAGACCAATGTCATCCTGACACCAAAACCCAGCAGAGACTCAACTAAAAAAGAAAACTTCAGGCCAATATCCATGATGAAAATAGATGCAAAAACCTTCAATAAAATACTGGCAAACTGAATGCAACAGCACATCAAAGAGCTCATCCATCACTATAAAATAGGCTTCATCCTGGGGATACAAGGCTGGTTCAACATACACAAGTCTGTAAATGTAATGCATCACATAAAGAGAGCTAAAGAAAAAAAACCACATGATTATCTCAATAGATGCAGAGAAGGCCTTCGACAAAATTCAACAACTCTTTATGCTAAAAATCCTCAATAAACCAGATATCGATAGAAGGTATCTCAAAATAACAAAAGCTATTTATAACAATCCCACAGCCAATATCATACTGAATGGGCAAAAGCTGGAAGCATTCCCTTTGAAATCTGGCACTAGACAAGGATGCCCTCTCTCACTACTCTAATTCAATATACTATTGGAAGTTCTAGCCAGAGCAATCAGGCAAGAAAAAGAAATTAAGGGTATTCAATTAGGAAAAGAG
The DNA here is from genome assembly GCA_004027715.1 of Plecturocebus donacophilus. NCBI lineage: Eukaryota > Metazoa > Chordata > Mammalia > Primates > Pitheciidae > Plecturocebus > Plecturocebus donacophilus. The sequence continues at coordinate 58,860 of PVKP010003836.1, forward strand.
AAAGTCAGATTGTCTCTATTTGCAGATGACCTGATTGTATATTTAGAAGACCCCATTGTCTCAGCCCAGTATCTCCTGAAACTGGTAAGCAACTTCAGCAAAGTCTCAGGATACAAAATCAATGGGCAGAAATCACAAGCATTCCTATACATCAATAACAGACTTAGAGCCAAATCAAGAGTGAACTTCCATTCACAATTGCTACAAAGAGAATAAAATACCTAGGAATACAACTAACAGTGGATGTAAAGGACCTCTTCAAGGAGAACTATAAACTACTGCTCAAGGTAATAAGAGAGGACACAAACAGATGGAGAAACATTCCATGCTCATGGTTAGGAAGAATCAATATCGTGAAAATGGCCACACAGCCCAAAGTAATTTATAGATTCAATGCTATCCCCATCAGACTACCATTGACCTTCTTCACAGAACTGGAAAAAAACACTTTAATCTTCATATGGAACCAAAAGAGAGCCCACACAGCCAAGTCAATCCTAATCAAAAAGAACAAAGTAGGAGGCATCACACTACTGCACTTCAAACTATACTGCAAGGCTACAGTAATCAAAACAGTGTGGTACTGGTACCAAAACAGAGATATAGACCAATGGAACAGAACAGAGGCCTTTGAAGCAATGCCACATATCTATAACCATCTGATCTTTGGCAAATTTGACAAAAGCAAGCAATGTGAAAAGGAGTCCCTGTTTAACAAATGGTGTTGGGAAAACTGGCTAGCCATGTGCAGAAAGCAGAAACTGGACCCCTTCCTGTCACCTTACACTATCATTAATTTCAGATGGATTAAAAATTTAAATATAAGACCTAACACCATAAAAACCCTAGAAGAAAATCTAGGCAAACCATTCAGGATGTAGGCATAGGCAAGGACTTCATGACTAAAACACCAAAAGCACTGGCAAAAAAAACCAAAATAGACAAATGGGACCTAATTAAACTTCAGAGCTTCTGTATAGCAAAAGAAACAATCATTAGAGTTAACTGGCAACCAACAGATTGGGAAAAATTTTTTGCAATCTACCCATCTGACAAAGGGCTAATATCCAGAATATACAAAGAACTAAAGCAGATTTACAAGAAAAAAAAAAAAAACATTCAAAAGTGGGCAAAGGATATGAACACACACTTTTCAACATACGTTGGTTTATGAGGCCAACAAACGTGAAAAAATGCTCACCATCACTGGTCATTAGAGAAATGCAAGTCAAAACCACATTGAGATACCATCTCATGCCAGTTAGAATGGTGATCATTAAAAAATCTGGAGGTGACAGATGCTGGAGAAGATATGGAGAAACAGGAGCACTTTTACACTGTTGGTGGGAGTGTAAATTAGTTCAACCATTGTGGAAGACAGTGTGGCGATTCCTCAAGGATAGAAATAAAAATACTATTTGACCCAGCAATCCCATAACTGGGTATATACCTAAAGGATTATAAATCATTCTATTATAAAGACACATACACACATATGTTGACTGCGGCACTGTTTACAATAGCAAAGACCTGGAACCAACCCAAATGCCCATCGATGACAGACTGGACAAGGAAAACGTGGCACATATACACCATGGAATACTATGCAGCCATAAAAAATGATGAGTTTGTGTCCTTTGTAGGGACATGGATGAATCTGGAAACCATCATTCTTAGCAAACTGACACAAGAACAGAAAACCAAACACTACATGTTCTCACTTATAGGCGGGTGTTGAATAATAAGAACACATGGGCACAGGGAGGGGAACATCACACACTGGGGTATGTTGGGGGATGGGTTGCTGGGGTGGGACAGCAGGGAACAGGGAGGTTGGGGAGGGATAACATTGGGAGAAATGCCTGATGTAGGTGACGGGGAATGGAGATAGCAAACCACCATGGCATGTGTGTACCTATGTAACAATCCTGCAAGATCTGCACATGTACCCCAGAACTAAAAGTACAATAAAAAAAGTCTCCATACAATGCCAATATCAGACATTGTTATTACTTCAGAGCTCAATAAATATTTGCAAATCTAACCATGCAAAAAACAAAAGAAAAACAAAAATTAGCCTGGCATGGTGACACGCACCTATAATTCCAGCTACTCGTGAGGCTGAGGCAGAATTGCTTGAACCCAGGTGGCAGGGGTTGCAGTGAGTGAAACTGAGCCACTGCACTCCAGGTAACAAGAGCAAAACTCCGTCTTAAAAAAAAAAAAAAGGAGGAAGGAGCAACTAACATATAGAACGCTGTATTAGCGTTCTGACTTCTTAGGAAAGATTATAGGATTTTCCCCCTACTTCAGCCATCGCTCCCACACCAGAAATATGTGAGGCTGGCAGATGTCTCACTACTGAGCAATACTACTTCTGTGTTTTCACCTTTACTATTGAAAAGGGATATTACAGTAAAAATTTATGTGTTGAAAAAAAGATGAAATTCCTGGCAAAATAATAATCTATTTTTTAATATTTTTTACATTGATATCAACTCTAGTATGACTGCCAACATTGTGGATTTTTTCAAGAAACATTTACACAAGAGGCACTCCTTAAAGCTGTGCAAATCACGAGGAAATTCACACCCTCTGGCCCAAAGTTGTTAGCATGTATAACACATATTTTCAAGTACTTGAGATTTGGTTTTGGATAAAATGAGAATTAAGTCTGGAGCTTATCACTTTATTCCATTAATAGTCTTCCATGACTGATTAGTGTTTGGCAGGTGTTAGTTAATACACAATCCCAGAATAATTTTCATTTTGTATTACATTCAACCACTGGCAAAAAATTGTTGATAAATACATATTCTCTAACAATTATAATGTATTAATGGTATATCTCCAGAGCTAGTCTTAAAAGTAATTTCAATTATTTTAAATTTCTTTTTTTTTCTAAGTACTTCAGTTTCTGGCGTACATGCGCACATCATGCAGGATTGTTGCATAGGTAAATACATGGCAAGGTGGTTTGCTGCCATTTATTTTAAATTTCTAAAAATATTTGTCTATTTTTACATGTTTTATATTTAACCTTTACAATTTATTCTCGCACATAATGCAGATCTTTTGGCTTCCCTGGGCCACAAGAGAAGAAGAATTGTCTTGGGCTACACATCAAATACACTAATGATAGCTGATGAGGTAAAAACAAAAATTGCAAAACAAAACAAAACAAAACAAACAAAAAACCCTCACCATATTTTAAGGAAGTTTATGAATTTGTTTTCAAAGCTGTCCTGGGTTGCATGCGGTCTGGGGGCCATGGATTGGACAAGCTTGACGTACTATTTCATCAAAACTAGTCTGTTTCATTTAGTAAGAAGAAAAAGGCCTATTGTATAGTAAACTGTCTTCCATATAATTAAATGCTTTCTTAGGAAGCTAGTCAGTAACACTCAAAAAAGTTGGAAAAAAATTACCAAAGGTTTTCTTTTTTTCCCCAAAAGCAAAAAATTATGAAAAAGTAGCATACCAGTAATATACAGTTTTAAAATTTGACTACTTGGCTGAAGTCAACTGACACGACCTTCGAAAAGATCCATTGTGAGATTATATCTACTTTCTAACCAAAATATCTAGAGGAAATGCAAAAATTCCTTCCATCTAATACCTATATTCAGGAAAACACAGGCTACTGGATACTTGAAAATAAGCTCTGGAGTGACATGGTCCCTGTGTAAGACTTGCCTTGTCTGGGTGGTTCCTCAAGTGGTCTCTGCTATTTCCTCATCTATAAAGAGGCTATAAACATGTTCTGCCTTACAGGACTGCAAGGAATTAAATGAGATATTTCAGGGAAACAAGGATTCACTTCCTATATTGCCAGGTTTGCAGCAAGCACTGATCAACGCCACTTGCAGGTGCAGCCGTTTCCTGATGTTTTGGGCAGTGCAGCAGTTCTAAGATTTGAAAACCTTATGGGTTCTGTTCCCTCCACCCTTTCCTCCTGCAGTTCATTCACAAGCAGCCAGCGTGAGCCTTCCTGAAGTCAGATCATGCCACTCCATTACTCAAGTCAAACTTTCTCAACAGGGTCAAATCTAGGGCCCAGCAGACGCTTCCTGTCCTGCCCCAGTCTGCCCTTTTTCTGACATCCTCTTCCCAGTGCTCCACTTGCTCCAAGCTTCACCCCAGGCTGGCTGCTGCACTTTCTGGACAGGGCCCTGGCTGGGGCTCAAAGGATGCTGTCGCCTCTGCCTGCACACAAATGGATGCTCCCTGGGGGTGCTCTCCTTGCAGGCTAGCTCATCACACAAGCCTCGTGGCCACACATATATTAGAACTCCCTGCGGCCACACTGTATATTAAAACTCCCGGCCAATACTCTCCATTCCCTTGACTCTGCTGTTACTCCAAGAGTTGGTTGGTTGTTTCTTTATTATCTTCTTCCCCAAACAGAACAGCTCCATTCAGGTAGGTATTTTGTCTGTTTCTATTTTCTGCGACATCCCAATACCTAGCACTGTGCTTGACACAAAGTAAGGACTCAGTCACCATTTGTTTATGTAGTTCATTAACTGTATGACAGATATTAGAGGAGTCTCCCATTTTTTTTAGATATGGAAATGGCAAATCAATTTTATTTCTATTTTAATTTTCTTTATTTTATTATACTTTAAGTTCTGGGGTACACGTGCAGATGGTGCAGGATTGTTACATAGGCATACACATGACATGGTGGTTTGCTGCACCCATCTACCTGTCACCTACACTAGATATTTCTCCTAATGTTATCCCTCCCCAATCCCCCTAACGACTGCTACCCCTCCTGTACTCCCCACCCCCCAACAGACCTCAGTGTGTGATGTTCCCCACTCTCTGTGTCCACGTGTTCTCATTGTTCAACACCCACTTATGAGTGAGAACATGCGGTATTTGGTTTTCGGTTCTTGTGTCAGTTTGCGGAGAATTATGGTTTCCAGATTCATCCATGTTCCTGCAAAGGACACCCATCGTTTCTTATGGCTGCATAGTATTCCATGATGTATATGTGCTACAAATTCCTTGTCCAGTCTATCATCACTGGGCATTTGGGTGGTTCCAGGTCTTTGCTATTGTAAACAGTGCCACAATGAACATATGTGTGCATGTGTCTTTATAATAGAATGATTTATAATCCTTTAGGTATATACCCAGTTATGGGATTTCTGGGTGAAATAATATTTGTATTTCTAGATCCTTGAGAAATCGCCACACTGTCTTCCAGAATGGCTGCACTAACCTCCTGTTTTTTGCTAGATCCAATAGCTTCATCTCATCTGACTATCCGGAGATGATGAATGGCACCTCATTTAGGAAACACCAACAATATGTGAAGGAAATTTACACACAGGCACCCTGGAGCCCTGGTGTAGCTCACTCAAAGTTCTTGTTCAAAACTTAGTAAAACAGATTTTATTCATTGACCATATATTAATCAGTACTATTTTTTTACTATTTAGGGCAGTATTACTTAAAGCGCAGCTCCTAGACTTGCAGTATTAGTATCACCCGGGAGCTTGTTAGAAATGCAGCTTCTCAGCCTTCATCCAAGGCCAACTGGTCTGGGCCCAGTCATCGGTGCTTCTGCTAGCCCTCAGGTGATTCTGACGAGCACTGAAGCTTGAGCAGCAATGCTGTCAAAATTACTTCAGTGATTCCTTCCAGTTCCTTCGCTTCCTCTTATAAGCCTTAGTGTGACATGGTCAGGTTCTCAGTACTAACAGTCTAACTGGTTATTCATGGACATCATGTTATCACCTCTCATGTGGACCAGTTATTTTTTGCCACGTAAAAATGCCTGAAAGGCACCTTCTCGGGTTTCAGAAGTTTCCATCTGTTTTGACAACATGCATGGCTACAGCCCAGCTATTCACCCATTGAAGCCCTCCCACATCCAGCCAGCACTCACATTCTTTGAAGTTGAATTTAAAGACTCTGGAAGCACAGAAAATTGGGGTATTTCTGAGGCAGAGGTTTTCAAACATTGTATAGCCAAGGAACTTTTGTGTATTTTCAAATGACGGATGTTGTATGCGTTTAATATGTGAAGCACATAGAGAAGAATTGTTTCCGGCTGTTGTGACTGGCTCAGTGTGTTCACCTCTCATCAACCTGCCTCTGTTCTCCCACCCAGTGTCTGATTGTTCTGTGAGAACAACAGGTAGGAAACCTAATCATAAGGTTGGAAAATCTCAGTGATACGGCAGAGTTTCTCAGAGTGTGTACAGTGCCAACGTTTTGGGGCCTCTACCCCAGAAAAATAAATCAAAATTTCTGGTCACAGAAAAAGAATGAAACAAGATTTTTTTTCTTGCCATGGCATAAGAATTTCTGTCCATTAAAGAAGCATGGAAACACATGCAAGATAATTCTGCACATGAGAGTCTGTGAATCTCTGCTCTAGGAACTTTACGCTGTAAGTTTTAGTTAAAAAAAATAATCATAGGCATACTGTTTGCATAGTCATTTCAAATCATTCCATTCAAAGTCTTCATTCAAACCAGCAATGAACCAAGACTTTTTAAGAGGTGAAATCTCTATTTCTCTGTATAATTTTAAATAAACCTTTTGTTCTAAAAGCTAAATGCACAGAAACTATGATGAATGACTTACTATGTTTACAATTTTAAGCAATGTAGTAAACATGTATCATCATTCTTCTAGGAGATTTTGGGGGAAACTATAGTTAATTGGACAAAAACTCGGTCCTAAAAGAGATTAAAAGGTAAAGTAACTGGAGCACAAAATCGGAAGCAATAAGAGTCATGAGAGTTTAGTAAAGGATTTTTTCCAGTTCTAATGAGTAGGACAGAGCTACTTGTAGTTTAGTTGTTAGTTCAACACAGAACTAAATCAGAAAGTTGATCTGGGATCAGCCATCTCTCTTTTCCCAATTCTTTACAGATGCAATATAACTGATGCCTTTTAGTAGGAGCATGCAGTGTGCCAGGATGAGCTGCCCCAAGTCTGTAGTGGTGTAGGGAGAAATGTATTAGGATGGCACCCCTGTGGTCACCCACTGCACCATGTAGTGCTGCCTGAGCCAGTCCCTAGCCTGCAAAATGCACAAAGCTGGCAGGCCACAAAACAGAGGAGTAAATGAGAAACTGGGTGGTCAGAGGTCAGATGTGACCCAGACATGGGTGGAAAGTAAACGTGAAACAGCGCATCACCATTGAGCATACACCACTCTGAAAGCTGCTGTCATTTCCACATTGCGGAAGTTTACTAGAATGTATTGTCTGTTGTTTGGGTTGAAATAATTATAAATTTCAATTTAAAAATATAAAGAAAATATTAGACATTTAGTAGAATTTTCTCAGCGCCTACGGGTATCTCAGACCCTATACAGAAAGAATACTGTATTTTCTTAACTAAAATGTTATGGTCTAGAGAGTATGTCAATTAAAAGTGTCAATAATTGGAAATTCATTCTCCTAAAACAAAATTCTGGAGAAGACCAAGGGAAATTTTATGATAAAACAAAATAAGAAGACTAAAATTTTCAGATAAATATTGTTGATAAGATAGTAGAGACAGACACACTAGGAAACTGATTAAAGAATGTGAATATGTACACAATATAATTATTGTGTTAAAACTGCTTTCAATGTTGAGATACTAAGTAATGGTTTAATTTTGCTGTAAAGAATGTGATCTTTTTTATTTTTAGTAAGAATTTTATTTTGGAAAATCATATTAAAGAACGAGTAGATAGGTCTACTCACATAATAAATCCAATGTGTTACACAGTTGTACAGGAACAAACATAGTAAATACAGGGTTTGGTACCCTTTTCAGTTTCAGGCTGCATTGGGGGATTCGAAACATACTGCCTATTAACGGGGAGGGATGACTGTACATGTGAAACACCCAGAAAAATGTGTAAATCTCAAAGAAGTGGCCTACAATGCAGGCTTGAGTATCAGCTTTAAAGGCAAAGGAAGAAAGGGAGCAGAGAAGACAAGAGTAAGGTTTGTTAGGCAGATTATTAAGTTGGTGCCTTCTGAAGGATCAGTCTCCAGAGACTCTGTTCTCTTTCTCCTCCTAGTAAGGAGAGGGAGACATGCTTACAAATGGAGATTTCCTTTGTAGATACACATTTCCCTTGCAAAAGGGTGACTTCGGCTCTATTTCTAGAGCCTGTCCTGTGTCTACTGTTTCTCAAAATAATCAGCTCAAAATAATACTTATGCTAAAGTCGCATATTTTGGGGTGGCATATTCTGGTCTCCTACAGTTATATTTTGGGGTAACATATTCTGGTCTCTGACACATTCAAGGTGAAATTTTCCCTAGTTTGGTTTATAATGTTGGAGCATGAGTATCCTTTAGTAGGGTTTGTTTTTCTCTGGAGGTGTCAATGTTAGAATGGTCTTATAGGTACTCTGGTTGAAACATCAGAATTGTTATGAGCTTGGGTTTGATATTTATATTGATGTATCATTCTGGATCACATGGATATTGCAGGGGTTTAGATTTTTCTCATTTCCCCCCAATTCTGACATTCATTTCTATCTCTCAATTTTTCTTTCCAGACCCCAGGGGCCCAGCTCACATGAAGCAGAGCCTCTTTCCCTTCCACGACCATCTCAAGATCACACAGCATCAGCTAATGCCTTACTTTCTGGGCTTATCTACTTCTGTATTTAAAGATGTTGTTTCTACATTTTCATTTGTCTTTGGAAATTATCTTTTTAAAAATTTTTTGCAAGATCATTTAAATTTCAAAAATTCCTTAAATTTTATTTAGTAATTCTAGCAGGAGACATTTCTTATTATGTTAGGTTTCCATCTTGCAGGTCCCAGAAATTTCTGACATGGTGAAGGCCACACAAGCCCACAACTGCCAGGACTTATTGTATGTGGGAGGAAAATCAATTTCTACCCAGTAAAGTCATTGTGATTATTTTGTGCCTTCTGTCAAACACAGTCAAAATTAATTGTATTACACCTTTGACTACTTAGAGAATAAAAGACTAAAGGAAACATATTAATATCTTCAAAATAACTGAATGATAACCATCTTTGCCAAAGAAAAGCATTTTTAAATGGGTGGTAGCATAGAGAGAAGGAGGAGTCCTTTCATACTAAGGATGTTATTGCCGTTGGAATATGTGGCTTTTGAAACTACACATGGCTCAAATTATCTCTAAAGTTCTTTCTACTTTTTAGAATTTTTCTACGTCGTTAGAAATATATCTCATATATTTAATCTCAATATGAAAACCTATTTCATAGTACTTAGAATAAACGTATTCTCAAAGTTTATACCAAAGTACTCCAGTTATACTGATATCTCCTTGTAGTGAATTAGAGACTCTAATCCAAAACCTATCATAAACTAAATATGCACCTGATGAGGCCACGCTCCACAGAGACTGCACTAAACAAACCAAGTGCTTAATAATCTTAGAGCATTACAATTACCTGCACTTCCAGCTGGTGGTGAGTCATTCCTGCTCTCAGTGTGCAGAATGACAGCCAGCCCCACAGAATCTCCTGGGAGGACTGAGCTGCTGAGGTCCACCCGAGTCAAGCTCCGGGGCTCCCGCTCACAGTTTCCTGCCATGTTTCTGGGGTTGTCACCTCCAGTTGCATTCGTTTCTTGACCTTTTCTCCATGGTCTCTGCACAATGTGAACGATGCTCTGCTGATCCAGGTCACAGTTCTGTTTGAGAACAAGGGAAAAAAACAAGGAAATGGCAAACCTGAAATGCCACACAGAGTTTACCTTGTCCTCAGTGTTAGAAGGAAAAGGAAAGTGACATGTAATTGACCAACTTACGTGCATGTTTGGCCACAGTGCTTACATACTATACATGGTAGACAAACAACACTAAACTGGGATCAGAAACAGAAATTTGGGAATATGTGAAACACAACAGAATGCTCAAGAGATATTCAAAAGGACATGTAACCTAGCAGGAAAAAAATACTACCATACTGGATCTATAAGCACAGTGAAAATGATCTTTTTTTTCCTCCGCACCCCCCAAGAAACCGCAGGCCTAGACAGAGTCTTACTCTGTCATCCAGGCTGGAGTGCAATGGCATGATCTCTGCTCACTGCAACCTCTGCATCCTGGGTTCAAGCAATTCTCCTGCCTCAGCCTCCCAAGTAGCTGGGATTACAGGTGTGTGCCACCATACCTGGCTAATAATAGTATTCTTAAATAATGAAACTGATTGACATCAGAAGTGACTTGTCCTTATAATTATCTAATTTAAATACCGGCATTCATTTCTGTCTTATAAAAATACAGAAAGTAAGTTATTATCAATTAGAGGGCATTTTTTCACAGCATCAGAAATGAACGTATTTGAGTAGACTTCACACACAGCCCTCCATGAGCACCAGCACACACATTGTTACACCGGAGGGGAAGCAAGGTGGGCAGACACTCCTGCCACCCAGGGCTCATTCCCTCTCTCTGCCGATTTAACCACGAAAATCAGCAAACAAATAGAAAAAGGTTTTTGCATCTATATATTGACACATAGAAACAGAAGACTTTAACATATTGTGGAATAAAAATTAAAAGTCAGATTATTTTCTAGGATAAAAACTAGGCTACCCTAAATGGAATTCGAGTTTATCTACTACATAGGGCCAGCCATGGTGGCTCAGGCTTGTAATCCCAGTGCTTTGAGAGGCCAAGGTGGGTGGATCACCTGAGATCAGGAGTTCCAGAACAGCCTGGCTAACATGGCAAAACCCCATATCTACTAAAAATACAAAAATTAGCTGGGCATGATGGTGTGCACCTATAGTCCCACCTACTTGTGAAGCTGAGGCAGAAAAATTGCTTGAACATACATATACACACACACACACACACACACACACACACACACACACAACTACATAGAAGCAGTTACTCATCTCTTGCTACCCTCTTAAGATAGAGTAAGGACCTTACTCTCTCAATAAATGGATGCCAGCTGGGTTCGGTGGCTCACACCTGTAATCCCAGCACTCTGGGAGGCTGAGGCTGGCAGATCACATGAGGCCAGGAGTTTGTGACTAGCCTGGGCAACATGGTGAAACCCTGTCTCTACTAAAGATATAAAAAAAAAATTAGTCAGGTGGTGGGTGCCTATAATTTCAGCTATTCAGGAGGCTGAAGCAAAAGAATTGCTTGAACCTGGGAGCTGGAGGTTGCAGTGAGTTAAGATCATGCCACTGCACTGCAGCCTGGGCAACAGAGTGAGACTCCATCAAAAAAACGATTAAATTAAATTTAAATTTAAATAAATAAATCGATGCCTTTCAAATACCTCTTGCTATTCTCATTTTAGGAATGCTCAAAGAACACTTGAAATACCCTGGCTTGGCTGTGGTAAATACATTTTAAACAATCCTGCCAACTCCATTTTACCCACACTGAGCTATGTAGGGCATTTCATTCTGAGAACTTTGTAGTCTGAGACACCTGGCATCTTTGTAACCAATTTTCTGAGAAATAGGGCCCACTGGCCCATATATCCTGTACCTGCAGTTGTGTAACTGCCTACCCCACATCCTGAGTGAAAAACAACTTTAAATAGAATTTTGTTGTTAGGCATCCCCCGCCCAACCTACTCCTTCTGCTTCTGTAATAATCTGCTTATCGCCCCCTGACCTTAAACTGATATAAAAATGTTGACTGCCCTTTGTTCTGGGCCGAGAGGTTTGAGCTCTAGCTGACTCTCAGACACCGGCATAAAAGTGGACTCTCAACAAACTCAAAGTGTGGTTCTTCTGTTTAAACTCGCTCGGGTATAACATTTGGAGGCCCCAGTGAGAATTTATATCATCACCAGGCATGGACTGGGCTAGCTCTGGAACTCCCCGGACAAATGGTGAACTATAGGGGAGGTGCCCCCTGAGACGTTCCAGGGCCCCATAAGTCAGTGTCTCAGGAGTGGAACGGACTGACTGCGGCCACACCCACAGAATTTGGCTCTGAGTCCATTGTCTCAGGTCCTGGGAAGGTAAGTCAGATCTGACTCTGCTCACTCTGGTTTTGGATTCTGAAAGGGACAAGCCCTGAGAGGGGCATCCTTTGGTTAATCCTGTCCAAAATCCAGGACACTGGAGGATAGGACCACAGGTCACTAAATTTGCCTGATTAATAAGAACTGTATTAGCCTCTGAATAAGTGTATGTGTACATGTGTAGATTGAATGAAGAGGCTAAGGGCCTGCCCTTGGATCTCCAATTTGTGGCTCTGTGAGGAACAACTACGGAGTCTGAGAGGGCCCCAACCTACCATACTGTGGTGACCTCATATGGCTTAAGACAGTATCGGGCTCCACTCAAACCCAATCCTTGTCGTGTGTTTATACCAACTTGCGGATGTTAAAGGCACCTAAATTCCCGTAAGGAAAGCGGCCAGGAGGGCATCTGAGTGGACCCTCATAGGGCACCCCTTTCCCCATTTCTGTGTATCCTCTGTCTTGGTGTCGTATGTCTGGCCGCTGATATTGTCCCAGCCAGCTGGAGAAAACCTTTTTCTCTATCAGTAGAGGCCTCCTGCCCCCTGGAACGGCGGCTCTAGCCTGGTGTCTAGGATGGTTGCCCAAAAAATGTCTGTACTGTTTCAAAACCATTAAGCACTGTTATGGGTCAGATTGTAAACCTCACCCCCTTATTGACTGGAAGTTCTGGCACCATAGAGACTGTTGGCAAGTGGATTGTCACAGTCCTTGGCCAAACGTCTGGCTGTCCCCACCAGGAATAGGTGGTGGATCCAAAACAGCCACCCTGCTGACTTGCTGGCACACCAGCTCTGCCACCCAAACACTTTCCCCAGCCTTCTCAGGCCTTCTGAGACATATGTAAGGTGAGCTTTCACGTTCACTCTTCTAAACTCCTTCCAAGCCCTTCCCAGTGAACTCTGGTTCCTGGTGGACCCGGAATCTAATACCAAATACCCTCCCAGAACCTGTCCCCTGTCCCATGCCACTGAAATCCCTTGTTCTAGCCAGATACAGAGACTCCAGGACCTGGCCCTTATTGCTCTCCTCTCTCCCATCACTGAGAGGACAAAATTCAAACTCGAGGCTTTCAACCAGTGGAGATCCCAGAGGTACCTTGGTTACAGACGCAGAGGAAGACAGGTGTCGGCCCAGTATTTCATCTGAATCTTCCATGTGGCAAACAGCTTTGGCCCTGACCCTTTTTGTTCTCGTTTTGGTTGTAATCCTTCTGGCTTGTAGGTTCTCTCAACCATCCCCTCCTGGCTGAGAATATTTCTGCCCGTGTTGGGTATAATTTTCTCTTGTAAGCCAAGATGGAAAACATACCCTCCCGTTCCCATCCTCAGCCACCTACTCCTTTACAATGTATGCTTAAAAACTTTTCCCTGGATTTCGCAGGTGATCATGGAGTTCATCTCACCAAGGTCCGATTCCACACTCTATGTAAACTGGAATGGCCAAGTTTTAATGTGGAGTGGCCGGACACAGGGTCACTGGAGCCTAACATTGTCCGGGCTGTTTGGAGGGTAGTTACAGGAAATCTGGACCACCTCAACCAATTCCCGTATATTGATCAGTGGCTACACTTGGTTCTTAACCCACTGCCATGGCTCCGATCCTGCGCAGCTCAAGATCCTGCTTCTAAAATACCGCTTAACCGCACCACTTGGTTGTCCCTCTCTTCAGCCTCAGCCCCCTCAGTTTTGCCTCCTTCTGAGGAGTATGAAGTATTTCCCCTCCTTTTCCCATCTTACGACCCACCAGCCCCTACAGGGTCGCCTACTATTACTTCTTCTGTTCTCCCAGCCACATCACCACCTGTGTCTTCTAGACTCCAGTCACTATAGGGAGAGGAGGCTACCCCTCTCCTCCCACTAAGAGAGGCACTGTCTCCAGCTGGTAGTGAGTGATCAACCCCATTTTGGTTTATGTTCCATTTTCCACCTCTGACTTGTATAACTGGAAAGCTCAGAACCTGTCATTTTCTGAAAAACCCAGGGTTCTGACCTCTCTGGTGGAATCCATACTCCAGACTCATCATCCTCCCTGGGACAACTTGTCAGCAAATCCTCCTCACCCTTTTTACTGTGGAGGAGAGAGACCATATCCACAGAGAAGCGCAAAAGCATTTCCTCTCCTCCACTGGTCAGCTTGAAGAGGAGGCCAGAGACCAGTTGGAGGAAGTCTTCCCTACCAGCAGACCAAACTGGGAACCCAGTTCCTCACGGGGGAGGCAGGCTTTGGACAACTTTCACCGGCATCTACTCACGGACATTAAGGGAGCTGCATGGAAACTCATGAATTTATCCAAAACCACGGAAGTGGTCCAGGAGGCTGATGAGTCTCCTGGGGCATTCTTGGAACATCTCCAGAAGGCCTATCATATTTACACCCCATTTGATTCGGCTCTTCCCAAAAATAGCTGCGCTTTAAATTTGTCTTTTGTGGCTAGGCAGCCCCAGACATTCAAAAGAAATTACAAAAATTAATTAGAAGGATTTAGTGGCATGAACATCACACAACTTTTAGAAATAGCCCAGAAGGTGTCTGATGATAGAGAAAATGCTGCTGACAAAGCTTCCAAGAGACAGGCAAAAATTTTGGTGGCTGCTCTCCAGGAGACACGGGGGAGACCCCCTTCCCAACAAATCAACAAGAAAGACAAGGGCCATCGTCAGTTGGGGGCCCAAATCCTGCTACAGCGAGATCAGTATGCCTACTGTAAAAAAACAGGGCACTGGAAAAATGAACATCCCCAAAGATGAGAAACCGAGAATAAAAAGAAACTCCTGGCCATGGAGGAGCTAGAAAACTGATGGGGCTGGGGCTCATTTTCACTTGGCTCTCAGGAATCCATGGTCACTGCCACAGTAGGGGGTCACCCTGTAAAATTTTTAATTGATACTGGAGCAGAACGTTCAGTATTAAAAACACCTTCGGGCCAGGTCACCAATACAAAAGTGTCAGTTCAAGGAGCCACAGGAACTATTTGCAAACACCCAGTCACGCAAACCCAAAGAGTAAACTTAGGCCACAAAAAAGTTACTCATTCCTTTTTGATAGTACTGGAGTGCCCATATCACCTGATCGGAAGAGACCTACTCCATAAACTGCAAGCCTCCATCTCTTTCTCAACTCAAGGAATACACCTAACCTGAGAGAAACAGGACTCATCAACCACTCACCTCTTACTAACAACCCCCTTGCTGGAGGAATATCTCCTGGTTCTAAGCTCCCCAACCATGGCCTCAGAAAACAACTCCCTTATGTTGGAATCGCAGGCCCAGTTTCCCCATGTTTGGGCGGAATCAAACCCTCCAGGACTGGCAAAATACCATCTCCCCATAACTGCAGAACTATTGGCCATGGCTCTATCTGTACAAGTAAAACAGGACCCCATCAGCCAAAAGGCCAGGGAAGGCATGAGTCACCACATACAGCGACTACTGCAGGCAAATATTTTAAGATCGTGCAAATCGGCCTGGAATACTCCATTCCTGCCAGTAAAAAAGCCTGGCACCAATGACTATCGGCCAGTCCAGGATTTACGGGAGGTCAACAAGCAGACAGCCACTGTCCACCCAACTGTCCCAAACCCATACACCCTCCTCAGCCTACTCCCACCAAACCATACAGTATATACTGTCTTGGACTTGAAGGATGCTTTCTTTGCCATCCCTCTGGCCCCTAAAAGCCAGTCAATCTTTGCTTTTGAATGGACAGATCCAAACTCGGTAGACACTACCCAGGTAACTTGGGCCTGATTACCCCAGGGGTTCAAAAATTCTCCCACCCTTTTTGGAGATGCTCTCCAGCGGGACCTAATGCCTTTTCAGGCCAATCATACAGACTGCATCTTGCTCCAGTATGTAGATGGCCTACTGCTGGCCATGGAAACGGCGTACAACATACAAAAGGCTTGTTATGTCTCCTCCGAGGACTTGGATACCAAGTCTCAGCCAAAAAAAAAAAAAGCCCCAAATTTGACTCCAAAAGGTATCTTATTTAGCATATGAGCTCACCCAGGGAAAGCAAGCACTTTCCAATGCTCGGAAACTGGCTATCTTGCAGATCCCAATCCCCACCACAAAAAAACGAGTGTGGGATTTCCTGGGGGCCCCAGGATACTGCTGCCTCTGGATTCCGGGGTTTGCAGAAATCGCCAAGCCCCTCTACACCACAACCAGTGGGAGTGGGGAATTGGTCTGGACTGAAACAGAGAAACAGGCCTTTCAGAACCTAAAAAATTCTCTCACTGAAGCACCAGCTTTGGCACTCCTGGATGTGTCGAAACCTTTCTACCTGTTTGTCCATAAAAACAAGGGCATATCCAAGGGGGTCCTCACCCAGACCCTGGGACCATGGCAACAGCCAGTTGTCTACCTATCAAAAAGATTGGACCAAGTGGCCTCAGGTTGGCCAAGCTGCCTGTGGGCAGTGGCAGCTACTGCAAGCTTGGTCAGGGAAGCTGATAAGTTAACCCTGAGCTGAGAATTGGTGATTACAACACCCCATGCAGTGAAAATCCTACTCAAAGGTGCCTCAGAAAAATGGATGTCAAACTCACGGATCTTACAGTACCAGAGCCTGCTACTGGACCAGCCCAGGCTAACTTTCCATCCTGCGTGGTGCCTAAATCCAGCAGCCTTGTTCACGGACCTGGACCTCTCTGCTCCCATCCATGACTGCCAGGAAATACTGGAGGTCACAGAAACCGGCAGGCCAAACTTGCAGGATACCCCTCTAAAACAAGTGGATGCCACTTTGTTCACCGATGGAAGCAGCTTCATCAACCAGGGGGTGCACAAGGCTGGTGCAGCTGTTACAACTGAGACCGATATTATTTGGGCTCAAATACTACCGGTTGGCACCTACACACAGAAGGCTAAACTGATAGCCCTCACCCAGGCCCTTTCCTAGGCAAAAGTCAAGCGGGTAAACATCTACACTGACAGCCGGTATGCCTTTGCTACCGTGCATGTACATGGGGCCATATACCAGGAGAGGGGACTACTTAACTTCTTCAGGAAAAACTATCAAAAACAAAGAAGAAATTCTGGCCCTGCTCGAGACTGTGTGGTTTCCCCGTTAGGTCACTGTGATCCATTACAAAGGACATCAGGGAGACAAAACGAATATCACCCGGGGAAATCAAGAAGCAGACTCTGCAGCCCGAAAAGTGGCCATACTCCCTGTCACCTCACAGACTATGTTGCCAGTCATATCCCACACACAGCCAGACCTGCCTGATTGTCTGACATATTCTCCAGAGCAAGAAAGACAAGCATCGGATCTTCAGGACAACAAAAACCAAAATGGATGGTGGATCCTCCTGGACTCAAGAATCTTCCTGCCTGCACCTCTAGGGAGGGCCCTAGTGGGCTAACGTCATTCTACCATGCACCTAGGAGGAACCAAGTTGGCACAACTTCTATGAGACCATTTCAAAATCCCCCGCCTCCAGGACTTCACTGCGTAGGCAGCTAACAGCTGCACGGCCTGCGCGCAAGTAAATGCCAGCCGAGGTCCAAAACCGGGAGTGCAGCACAGGAAAGAGGTGAAAGTAAAGTTTACAGAAATAAAACCACACAAGGCTGGATATAAGTATCTCCTGGTAATGTAGACACTTTTTCTTGGTGGACTGAGACACTTGCCACTCAAAATGAAACTGCCTCCACAGTAATACAAATTTTATTAAATGAAATCATTCCTCGGTACAGGCTGCCAACTGCCATTGGGTAAGATAACAGTCCAGCCTTCGCCGCGTTAATCACTCAGGAGGTCAGTAGGGCACTAAATGTCAAATGGAAACTACATCGTGCCTACAGGCCCCAGAGCTCTGGACAGGTTGAATGCATGAACCGAACTTTAAAGGACACCCTTACAAAACTCGTTCTAGAGACCGGTGGAAGTTGGACAAACCTCCTTCCCCTCACGCTCCTTAGAACCAGATGCTCCCCTTAGAGGGCAGGATTCACCCCATGTAAAATTATGTTTGGCCAAGCACCCCCTATTTTACCAAAGCTAAGAGATGTCCATTTGGCAGAAATCTCTCATGCTAACCTGTTATAGTACTTACAGTCTCTCCAACTGGTACAAGACTTTATCAGCCACTCATTCCAGAAGCACACCCAACCCCTGCTCCTAACCCACCATCATCTGACCATCCCTTCCACCCAGGAGACCTTGTATATGTCAAAAAGTTTCAGAAGGAAGGACTTACCCATCGCGGAAGGGACCTTACACCGTGATCCTGACAACCCCCACCGCCTTAAAGGTTGACGGTATTCCAACCTCGATCCACTGCTCCTCCACAAAGCCCGCCACTAAGACTGAACAAGCAACATGGGTCCCCCAAGCCAGGACTCACTCCTTTAAGCCTGCGCTTAAAAAGAGTGAAAACCCCCGAGTAAACCTCACTCTTAGTTTTTTCTTCTCCCTCTTTGCTACTCCTGTCACCATGCGCCAACCCTGGGCCCCCAATGGACACACCTATTTCTCCCTCATTACTTCTTTCCAAACAGGACAAGTGATTAGTAATACCACTTGGAAGGGGATGCTGTTCCACACAGAGTTAATCCTCCAAGTTGACCTGTGTGCCCTATTTTCAGAGGCTAGCCCTCGCGTCAGCGCCCCATGGGGAGTGGGGGGTCGACTCAGGTTGCCTTTCCTGGGATGTGAAAGATCTGCCAACGCAAAAAAGGAACTTCAGTCAATTAACTTTTACGTGTGTTCAGGAAACCCCTCAATGTAAATTGCCAGCAAGCAGTTGAATATTTTTGCCCATATTGGTCCTGTGTAACTCTAGCCACCTATGCGGGGGCGGGGACCAGCAAAATCTTCAACCCTCTCCTTAGCCCATGCTGCCTGTCATAACATGTGCTCAATGAAATCCTGTAACCCCCTGAACCTAACTATCCACAACCCCTCTGCCTTCTACTGGACCATGGGAATGACGTGGGGACTCAGACTAGATGTAACTGGATGAGATCCGGGAACTTTGTTTGTAATCCAAAAGAAAGTTCTTACATACTGGAGACCGCCAAACCTGACTGGGCCCATAGTGGACTTAGGAGACCCTATGTTCCAGCCCCATCCGCAGTTAGAAGATTTCAACCAGCCGGCCCCAGCGGTCTCCCGGCTCGGGCCTAAGCCTCATTTAGCCCCGAGCTTGATAAACGTCCTTGCTGACACGCATAAGCTTCTAAATACCACCCAGCCTAAGTTGGCCCAGGACTGTTGGTTACACCTAAAGGCAAAACCCCCTTATTATATAGGAATGGGAGTAGAAAAGCCTATCTCACTCAAGTCCCCTCCCTGCAACAAGCCTTCCTGCTCACTCACTCTGGATAATATTGCGGAAAATGCTTCCTGCCTAATCAGTTCTAAATATAACCTGTTTGCCTCTCCGTTTCAAACCTCATGTAATAAACCTTTACTCACTGTTGTGAATTCTTCATTGTCCTATAGAGCTCCCAATGGCACTAGGTTGGCCTGCACCTCCGGTCTTGCCCGCTGCATAAACGAAACCGCTCCAGAAGCAAGGCCTAAACTGTGCATCTTAGCCCATGTACTTCCCCAGGTATATGCGTGCAGAGGACCGGAAGGACAACCCCTCCTCGCCCCACCGGGACTGTACTCCAGGTTCAGCCGGGCGGCCCCACTGCTGGTGCCCCTCCTGGTAGGGCTTGGCGTAGCAGGCTCCACCGCCCTGGGAACTGCTGCTCTAATTAGAGGAGAAACTGGACTAGTGTCAGTCTCCCAGCATATTGACTCTGATCTAGAGGAAATTCAGTCTGCCAGACATGTTAGATGCCCAGTTAGACTCCCTGGCTAAGGTGGTCCTTCAAAACCGCTGGGACTCAAATTTATGTCCCAAGGGAGACTCTGTACTGCCTTAGGGGAAAGCTGTTGTTTCTATGCCAACAAGTCCAGAAAGTCAGGGAAAACATAGACAAATGCTGCCACGAGTAAGAAATAACACTCCCTGGTATCAGGGGTTGTTTAATTGGAAGCCCGGGCTCACCACCCTAATCACCGAGCTGGCAGGCTCCCTACTCCTCCTTCTTTTAGCTCTAACTTTTGGACCATGTACACTAAAGTGGCTCCTAAAATTCATCAAACAGTGTATAGCCCCCGCCAGCCTCATGTATCTCAGAACCCACTATTACCCCTTGAATACCACTGAGAAATCCATGATTTGATTCTACCAAAACGCCAGTGGGGAATGAAATGCCCTGGCTTGGCTGTGGTGAATACATTTTAAACAATCCTGCCAACTCCATTTTACCCACACTGAGCTATGCAGGGCATTCCGTTCTGAAAACTTTGTGGTCTGAGACACCCGGCATCTTTGTAACCAATTTTCTGAGAAATAGGGCCCACTGGCCCAGACATCCTGTACCTGCAGCTGTAACTGCCTACCCCACATCCTAAGTGAAAAATAACTTTAAATAGAATTTTGTTGTTAGGCCCCACCCTCCACCAACCTACTCCTTCTGCTTCTGTAATAATCTGCTTACCGCCCCCAACCCTAAACTGATATAAAAATGTTGACTGCCCTTTGTTCTGGGCCGAGAGGTTTGAGCTCTAGCTGACTCTCGGATGCCGGCATAAAAGTGGACTCTCAACAAATTCAGAGCGTGGCGCTTCTGTTTAAACTCGGTTGGGTATATAGCACACTCATGTGAAATGCATTCATAACTAATAGCAATAAATGACCCCCTCCCCTACTGCTTTCTCAAGCTCTTCTGTTGCCCTCACCATCAATGTACCCCGAACAGTGGTGCCCAGCACTCACCAGCACCCCAAACCCTGCATACAATGGCTGGAATCTGCCTTCTCCCAGGAGGGCACCAGGACACCCTTTGTTCTGAAGTCCTATTCCGACCTCTTCTCTACTCTCGCACCCTGGGCCTCAGTCTCATCCACAGGCCTTGTGCCCCCCATCCCCATTTTCAGAGCTCCCTATCTCCTCAGGGCTGCTCCTGCTCAGCAGTGGTCACTGTTCATCATTCTCTGACCTGAAGTCCTCCCCTGCCTGACTGTCAAAGGAGAAACCATTACCCACATCACCCACTTCGAGCCTTCCCCTCTCACCCAAAAATCTCATTATCCTCCTATGTTTTGAAACAGGCTGCAAGAGAATCAGTATCTTGGATTCCTCCTACCTGCTCTTTGACATCGGCAAAGCACCAACAGTTAGTAATTCTTTCCCGGAAATAGGTTTCACATCTTCAACTTCTTTATATATCAATAGTCACCTCCCCATTTTAGGCCTCTCTCACTATAATAGCTTTGTAATTACTCCCTTTACATCTGGTTTTTCCATACTCCAGTCCAATATGGGCAAATGTCTCAGTATTACTTGTAAAATAGACTGTGACGTCTCACTATCTTCTTCAAGTGTGTTTGTACTTTTTTCCTTTCTTGATCATGATCTAGACTTTTTTGCTCACCCACTCTACATTACACATGTGGCAGATTAAACTATTCTTCAAAATTATGCACGTACCTGCATCACTGTGCAGGCATCACGTTTCCTACCTTCTCCCCACGATTTGTGCCCAGCCATGTGAATGGCTTTAGCCAAAGGGACATAAGCAGATGTGATTGAACCAGGGCCTTGTATTTGTCCCACTGCAAAGGTCCATGAAAAGACCATCCCCGCCGGGTGTGGTGGCTCGCAACTGTAATCCAAGCACTTTGGGAGGCTGAGGCGGGCCGATCACTTGAGGTCATGAGTTCAAGACCAGCCTAGGCAACATGGTGAAACCCTATCTCTACTAAAAATACAAAAATTAGCCAGGCATGGTGGTGGGCACCTGTAATCCCAGCTACTCAGGAGGCTGAGGCAGGAGAATCACTTGAACACGGGAGGCAAAAGTTGCAGTGAGCCAAGATCTCACCACTGCACTCCAGCCTGGGTGACAGAGTAAGACTCCGTCTCCTAACAGAACATCCCAGAAAGCTTCCACCTGTTCTCACATAGCCCAGACCTGAGTCCAACCCACAGAGGTGACCAAGTGCAGCCACACTCACAGCATGAAGCAGGGACCTGCAGCTGAAGCCAGCCTGAGGCCGCAGACACCCCCGCTGACCTGCAGGCACATGAGAAACATGGCATGGCTTTATGGCACTGAGATGTGTGCTTGTCCCTTAAGCAATAATAGCCGATAGTACTCTATTTTCCATTCTACTTGGACATGCTATCGCTGTTCATCATCAGCTCTGTGTCAGGCAGCACTCCTCCAGCTGCACACAGCCTCAAGCCTAAGTCTTTTCAAAGAAACCTGCATCAGGATCCATGTACGCTCAAGGACCCACACAGGATCATGAAAGCTTTGCCACAGAAGGAAGAGTGGAGAAGCAGCACCCTCACCTATCCTGAGGAGTCTAACCACATTGTGTCCCCTCCTTTTCATGTTCAGGACTCAGGTACTTCCTGTGATCCTCCTAGAGAAAAGTAACACCTTCCTCCCTCATCTGAATCTAAAAATCTTTGCTTACCATGCTCTTCTTATTACAATGGTTAGACTTTGGACGGGACGCAGTGTGCGTGTATGAGTGTGTGTGTGCATGTGTGTGCATACGCACATGTGTGTCTGAGTCTTATCTTCCAACTTATTTTAGAAATACTTGAACAGCAACTTGGTCATACTGATATTTATCAGAATGCCTCACACAGTGCTTTGAAGCCGAGAGATGTAGAAATGTATCTATGAATTCAAAAAGTTTGAAAAAGTGAATGACTGAAGGGAAGTAAGAAAGAATGAAGGAGTGAATACATGAATGAATATTCATGAGTGAATATGACTACTCATTCATATTTATGAATGGGTGAATGAACAGTCATGAGCTCAGTGCCCAAAGTGCTACAGAGGAAACCAGCAGAATGAGGAAGAAAGGACATAGAATTTAAAGTCAAATGGACTCAAGCTCTACATAATTTATTAGCTGTACGATTTTTGGCAAATGATTCTTCCTCCCCCAGCTTTCTGCCACGGACAATGATATATTTACTTTGAAGGCTGTTTTGAAGATTTAAGGAAATGTAAAGAGCTCAGATCCTGATCCGCAATGACACTTAGTTGGTAGTATTGTTCCCATTATTTATGAGTTTTAGAAAACTAAAGAGGATGGGTCCCTAATCTTGTACATGAGTAAGGCCTCAGAATTCTATTTAGCTGCTCACTTACGCAATTCTGTTTGGAAAATTTACAGAGAGGGCAGATTGAGCAGAAGCTATCAATGTGATAATCTCTTTGGCAGCATTCCAGCTTTCTATGAACTAAAAATTGATACCAAATAATGGTCCTACATCACGATACAGCCAGATGCCATGGAACACATGAAGAACCTGAGTTTTCAGGGACAGCTGAGATCTGACAAATGTTGACGAAATCTAAAAGATAAGCATCCTGTCCTTTCATACCCAGATTTTTCCAATGCTCAGGGGAGAGCTGCAAAGGGGAAAAAAAGTCCTCGAACAGATTTCAGTAGTTACAGTGATACTTATAGGACACATTTCCCACAGTCTCCATCCCTATTTCTAAGATCATTAATTGCTTAATCTTTTACTCTAGCAGAAAATCCTGTTGGTCCCAGAAGCAGTGCCTTTGACAGATGGTGTACTCACTCACCACTCTGGTTCTGTTCAAAGCCACATTCCATGGACAATACATTGGACACAGTCCAGTTGTACAGCCACACAAAAGCCCCAAATACCCTTCAGTTCTCCTAGTACACACACACACACACACACACACACACACACACACACACAAAATTCTCAGATTTGGAATAAAGAGATTTTCAGTGGGAAGACATCAGAGTGCTCCAATATGGTATTAAGCCACCTCAGGGCAGAAACAATGTCTTATTTATCTTTGTTTCTCCAAGAAATAAAATATTACCTTCAAAGAGAAAGCACTTGATTTCTTTCTCTTTTTATAACAATATATTAATCCACAAAGTAAGGCAGTAACAAATTGTTTAGTGTGGACAAACCAAGTAGGTATTCCTGTAACTGGGCTTGTTACTGTTTAGTGTAGACAAACCAAGTAGGTATTCCTGTAACTGGGCTTGGTCTTACACTGTCAAGCATAGTTGTTGCCCATGGAGGACTGAGAGATCAGTATGCTGGGCTCTGTCTACAGGATCTACCAGTATTAACAAAACATCCATGGGAGATTTTTTGCCAAATAATGATCAATGACCATCCGGTTGGACATTATCCAACAACATACTAAAAATGGATGTATTTCTCTTTTTCCAAAAAGAAGTTCCTTCAATGGCACATAGTTAAGACCCAAATATTTCATATTCTTCCAGATCAGAGTTACACAGATCATCTCTAAAATGATTAATAATGAGATTCTAAAATTGTTTATAATATCACATTACTAATAAATTATTGTTTTCATATTACTTATTGTGGTTGCTGTTGTTCATTTCAATTCCACTTTACAGAAGACAAAGGAGAGCCACAGAGAAGTTCATAATGGGTTCACCAACACCCAATTCCTGAGTGCGAAGCCAGGGTAGGAACCCAGGCTGTCGACACCTCTGCTGGGCTTCTTTGAGTCTGTGGAGAGGAAATGGAGACTTGATGAGGCAGACAGAGTAGGACAAGTCTACAGGGGTCCCTGGTGAAGAGCGGGGTTTGGATGTTGCAACGGAACCACCCCAGTTACAAAGGAGTGATTAGGAGAAACGCCAGACAGCTGAAATGTTGAAAACGTGCGAAGACGGGATCTGGAACTGGGCCGTATAGGAGGTAGCAAAGTAAAGATTAGTCCAGTGTAATTGAAAAAAGGAAAAAAAATCAGAGTAAGAACAAGTGGGTTATAGAGGAATTGGTAAGAGTATGGAAAGTGAAAAGAAGAGGGTACAGGTGAATACTTAACGTGCCTCACAGACTGAATGCTGGTGCTAGCTCCAGATAAAGTCTGTACCTCTGGAGATCCCGTTGCCCCAGGGAAGACAGCGCTTATCACACTGTACTGTAGTTTCTTTGTATGTGTTGCTCTCTGTTACCAGACAATACCCTCTTTAAGAAAAAATACTGTAACTGTGTCTATAGTACCTACTGTAATGACCTGTTCATAAAACACACTCCGCTGTGTTTGTGGAATGACTCTATGATCCTGTAAAGCACATACCTAGAAGTGAGGAAATATTTCAGATGGCTTTAGTAACTTATCCAAGTCAAGTAAGACATATAATCGGGAAATGAAAGAGCCAGGCCTGCAGCTTCAGTTTTCTGGCTCGGAGCCCAATACTCTATTTCAAACACCCACATTGGATTTCCACCTCTCTGTGCTCATGGTATAAGCAGAGTCTCACTCTGTCGCCCAGGCTGGAATGCGGTGGCATGATCAAGGCTTGCTGCAGCCTCGAACTCCCAGACTCGAGTGATCCTCTCATGGCAGCTTCCTGAGTTGCTGAGACTACAGGCACATGCCACTACACCTGGCTAAACTTTTAGGTTTTTTTTTGTAGAGATAGGATCTCACTTATGCTGCCCAGGCTGGTCTCAAATTACTGGGCATAAATGATCCTCCTGCCTTGGCCTCCCAAAGCACTGGGATTCCAAGCCTAAATACTGCACCTGGCTTTAGCAGATGTTGCTGGAGGCCCATCACAGTTTTTAATAATGTATTTTCTTTGCCAAGGAAAGACAAAATGGCAATCATTTAATAAGTTAGGCCAGGTGTGGTGGCTCACATCTGTAATCCCAGCACTTTGGGAGGCCAAAGCAGGTGGATCACTTGAGGTCAGGAGTTCCAGACCAGCCTGGCCAACACAGTAAAACCTGTGTCTACTAAAAATACACACATACACAAAAATAGCCAGAGTTGGCGGCGTAAGCCTATAATCCCAGCTACTTGGGAGGCTGAGGCAGGAGAATCGCTTGAACCCAGGATGTACATGCTGCAGTAAACCAAGATCGTGCCACTGCACTCCAGCCTGGACAACAGAGCGAGACTCTGTCTGAAAAAAAAAAAGAAAAGGGAAAAAAAAAAAAGAAGTTATTTAAAGATGTTTTTTAACATAATGGTTAAGAACTATTTTGTTTGGTCACTGCTAACAATGCAATGTGTTTGAAGACAAGATGGGCTTAGAGATGTTCACGGTGAGTCAGAATAATCAAAAAAGGAATTGTTCCCATTGACTTTTTTTCTCTTGAACTCCAGCTCCCCTCCATAGTTTTCAATGAACACTAAATGCCAATTTATATTAATTGGATGAGAATAGAAACTATCCCTTCAAACTTATCCTTCATTTAAAAAAAGGGGAACTTCTAAAAGATGAACACTTTGTGATTTATCCTTTGAATTTCTTTCACATTTGTCGAGATTGGTTTTTCATTATAGTCAAAAATATTATGCTGCATAAAGATACTGAAAGGCCCTTCTCTGGTTCCCAAAGGCAAAGCAATACAATTACTGTGAAAGGTCAATTAGCCCCACACTAATTGGCCTGTGTAGGTCTGGGCCTTATCACCTCCATGTCCCTCCCGCCATAGGCCTGGGACCTGTCTGCTGCTCATGAGGACCCTACACCAGAGGGGCCCCATAGGAGATGGGCGGACACAGCTCACGAGTCATTCGATTTGGCTACATGCCAGCCACTGCAGCCAGTGATTTACTTGTGAAGAGCAGAGGATAGTGCTGTTTGAGCAAGCGAAGTCTGGGATTTCACTTCCCTGTGCCCTCTCTTTTCTAAGTACAAAGGATATCGAATCATCAAAGCCATGCCCATTAAAGCCACCTTAAAATTGTGTTTTACATTGTCAACATTGCAAGAAATGCCTCACGTATCACTTCTTTAAGTATTATTTTATTTCTAGTTGTGACAAATTATTATAAACAATTTAAAATATATATATATTATTTGACAGAATTAAATTAAGGTTTTAAAAGCCATGGAATATGCTATATAGAATTACTGGGGTCAGGGTTTGAGAGCTTGCTAATACATCCTGTTGGTGAAGCTGTCCCAGAAACTCAGGCATGTTAGGGAGGTCAGCACTACCCAACAGGACCACATGAGAGTTTACGCCATGGTTCCTAAATTCCAATGGTAGAGATTAACACTAAAAAATCATGGCTGGGCACAGTGGCTCACGCCTATTATCCCAACACTTTGGGAGGCCAAGGCAGGTGGATATACCTGAGGTCAGGAGTTTGAGACCAAGCTGACCAACATGGTGAAATCCACTCTCTACTAAAAATACAAAAATTAGCCAGAAGTGGTGGCGCATGCCTGTAATCCCAGCTATTAGGGTGGCTGAGGCAGAAGAATGGCTTGAACCCAGGAAGTGGAGGTTGCAGAAAGCCAAGACTGTGCCATTGCACTCCATCCTGGGCAACAAGAGCAAAACCCCATCTCAAAAAAAAAATTATAGACATAACCATATTAATGATGTCCATCCATTGTAGTTATGGTTTTTATTGGTGCTTATCTACAGCGAATTGGGACATCTGAGAATGGGTTCCTGAGCTGTGGCAGAGACACAAGAGTCTTTGGTAGTTTCCTGGCCATCTTGTATGCTTTGAATACTTTGTGCTCTAGATCTGTAATAATTCATTTTGACAAATAAAAAATGGTATTTAAAGATGACTATCTGGATGGTTAGAGATACTCATTACTACTGGATTCATAAAGGTTTGTCAGCCTTTTCACTGACAAGAAGTATGTTTCGTTTGTTTTTTAAAGTTAAAATACATCATGAGTTCAATCTGGCATTTCCCATTCAAACTGAGCAGTAGGAGGGTTTTAAATAATCTCCTTTGTCTTCAATCTTAATCTTCTTTCTCTTGTTCAGAATCATGAAAATCATATGATTAGATTCACATAATTACTCATTATTTTAGACTACATTATATACACAATATGAATAAAACCATTAAATTGATTACTAATCATAGTTAAAGTTTTTCTGCTTAAAGTTCTTTTTGTCTTGGGATGTACCTCATTAACAATGTATAGTCAAATTGCTGTATTCTAAAGTCACTTGTAATACTGTGGCTATGATTACAACTAAAGATACTTGCATTCATTTGTTTGACTTTATTTTTGATTCTTAGAAACTTCTATTTAAAATTTTTAATTCTGTTTTGTAATTATGGAAAATATTTTCAAGTTACTAAAGTCAAACTTTAGAAACATAAAATCGTCAAAGATGTCTCATTTCTACTTTTGTCTATTTAATATATTCACTATCCCAAACATAATCTTTTTTGTTTTTAGATTTCTGCTTTACCTCTTTAACAGAAGCTGGTATGGGTGCATGTGTATGTGTGTGTATTTAAGCACCCTTCTTAGATGAATGATAACATGTTATATACTTTATTCACTAAAATTCTTTCCTAATTCACCCTACAATTAATTTTACAGTAGTATATAGATATTTCCTTATTATTTTTCACAAGCGAATGTGTGGATAAATCACAGTTCACTCAACCAATACCCTATGCTCTATGACAAATGAGTTCCCACTGGCCAAGATTGGGAAAATGTAAATGCAAAAAAGATAGATGCTAACAGATTATAACAATGATTAAAGAAAAAAATCCATGAATATATGATGATATTTAAAAAGTACAGGTGTTAGGAGTAAGAATGAGTTCTCCTACATAGAAGAGCAACAGAATAAATATGGTAAGAACTGCCAGAATCGGACAATCATATTTTTGAAGCCACTGATATAATAATTAACTCACTCAAGGATCACCAGTAGAAGCTACAGCACATGGATCAAAGATTGGTGGGAATCAGGATATTTGCAGTTTCAAGGTATCTGCCCACAGATTCCCTAATAATTTCCTAAGAGGAGGGTTATTTCTCCAGTGGGAGATTTGGCAGGCCTCAATGTAACTAAGGACCACACGAGCACTGTCAGTTACAGAGGATTCAGTATTAACGACATAAAAGTTTAACCCAAATTTAGCAATGAGGCAACAATGAAACAAATCAAGTTTGCAAGATAATTCTGCAAACAACTGGCTCTTTTCAAATGTTTGAAAGTGCAAATGAGGTGTGTGTGAGAACACCATTCTATAAGAAAGTAAAATAAAGATACATGACAACTGAATGTGATGTGTATATTTGATTAAAATTTTGGGCAAAAGAATTAAAAAATTATCCAAAGTATACAGAGAGCCCTTAAAACTCATCAATGAAGAAATAAACCAATATTTTAAAAGGGCCAAAGGCCTTAACATATCTCACCAAAAAAGATATAGAGATGGCAAATAAGTAGGCTCCACATCATATGTCCTCAGGGAGATGCAAATTAACGTAACAAGATACCACTACACACCTATTACAGTAAACCTAGAACAAAGACAACACCAAATGCTGAGGAGGACGTGGAGTAACAGAACTCTCATTCATTCCTACTGGGAATGCAAAATGGTATAGTCACTTTGGAAGTCTGGGGGTTTCTTAAAAAACTAAACATACTATTTCCATACAATGCAGCAATACCTGGAGTATTTAGCCAAAGGAGTTGAAAACTAATATTATGTCCACACAAAAGCCTGCACACAGATATTTAGGGCAGCTGTATTCGCGATTGCCAAAACTGTACGCAACCAAGATGCTCTTCATTAGGTGAATGGATAAACTATCATACGTACAGACAGTGGAATATTATTGAGCCCTAAAAAGAAATGAACTCTCAAGCCAGGAAATGACATGAAGGAACCCTAAACGCATATTACCAAGTGAAAGAAACCAATTTGAAAAGGCTACATATTGTATGATTCCAATTTGAAAAGGCCATATGTTGTATTATATGACATTCTGAAAAAGGCAAAACTATGGAAACATTGAAAATTAGTGGTTTCCAGGTACTGAGGGGTGAAGAACAGATGAATAGAGACAGCACAGGGAATTTTTAAGGCAGTGAAAATACTCTGTGTGATACCATGTTGATGAATAAATATCATTAGACATTTGTCCAAACCCACAGAGTACATACCAAGAGTGAACCCTGACGTAAACTATAGACATAAGGTGATTATAGTGTGTCAATTTAGGTTTATCAATTACAAAAAATGTACCACTCTGGTGGGGGATGTGGATAATGGAGAGGGTATGGGTGTGTAGGGGCAAGGAGTAGATGTGAAATCTCTATACCTACCTCTCTATGCTGTGAACCGAAAACTGCTATACAAAAATAAACAAATAAATAAAAGCTTTCTTTAAAAAAAGCTATAAATGACAATTTGGGAACAATTCGGAGGATATTTGAATATGGACTGCATAAGAAATATCATTGTATTGATGTTGAATTACTTGAAATTTATATCACACATTACTGTGGCTATGTAGAAGAATGCCCTTTGCCTTTGTAGATACAGATGGAAATGTTTAGGACCAAAATGTCAGGCTATCTTCAATTATGGTTAACCCCTTGAGAGACAGAGGAAAGAAAGGAGGGGAAGGTGGGAGTGAGGGAGAGAAAGAAAGATAAAGCAAATGTGGCAAAGTGTTAACAGTTGAGGAATCTGGAGAAAGGTTATATAGGTATTTGTTATAAATAGAATCCTTTTTTTAATTTTTAAAGGTTTGAATCATCTAAAATATCTTCATGCTCGGTTACGAAATGGAAAGTACCCATTGAAAATAAGAAATGTGGGCCAGGCGAGGTGGCTCACAGCTGTAATCTCAGCACTTTGGGAGGCTAAGGTGGGTGGATCATTTGAGGTCAGGAGTTCAAGACCAGCCTGGAGAACATGATGAAACAGTGACTCTACTAAAAATGTAAAAAATTAGCTAGGGGTGGTAGCAGGCACCTGTAATCCCAGTTACTCCAGAGGCTGAGGCAGGAGAATTGCTTGAACCCAGGAGGTGGAGATAGCAGTGAGCCAAGACTGTACCACTGCACTCCAGCTTGGGTGACAAGTGAGACTCCATCAAAAAAAAAAAAGGAGGAAAGAAGGAAGGAAGGAAAGAAGGAAGGAAGGAAGGAAGGAAGGAAGGAAGGAAGGAAGGAAGGAAGGAAGGAAGGAGGAAAGAGGGAGTTTCTTAATCCCGAGTTCTAATTTGATGCACTGTGGTCTGGGAGACTGTTTGTTATGATTTCTGTTCTTTTCCATTTGCTGAGGAATGTTTTACTATCAATTGTGTGGTCCATTTCAGAATAAGTGTTACGTGGTGCTGAGAAGAATGTATATTCTGTTGATTTAGGGTGGAGAGTTCTATAAATTTCTATCAGGTCCCCTTGGTCCAGAGCTGAGATCAAGTCCTGGATTTCCTTGTTAATTTTCTGTCCCGTTAATCTAATATTGACAGTACAGTGTTAAAGTTTCCCACTATTATTGTGAGGGAGTCTAAGTCTCTTTGCAGGTCCCTAAGAACTTGTTTATGAATCTGGGTGCTGCTGTATAGGGTGCATATATATTTAGGATTGTTAGCTCTTCTTGTTGCATTGATCCCTTTACCATTATGTAATGCCTGTCTTTGTCTTTTTTGGTCTTTGTTGGTTTAAAGGCTGTTTTTATCAGAGACTAGGATTGTAAACTCTGCTTTTTCTGTGTGTTTCATTTGCTTGGTAAATCTTCCTCCATCCATTTATTTTGAGCCAATGTGTGTCTTTGCACATGAGATGGGTCTCCTGAATACAGCACAGCAATAGGGATGGGTCCTGATTCTTTATCTAATTTTCTAGTCTGTGTCTTTTAATTGGGGCATTTAGCCCATTTACATTTAAGGTTAATATTATCATGTGTAAATTTGATCCTACCATCATGATGCTAGCTGGTAATTTTATACATTAGTTGATGCAGTTTCTGGAAACTGAACAACTTGCTCCTGAATGACTACTGGGTAAATAATGAAATTAAGGCAGAAATAACGAAGTTATTTGAAACCAATGAGAACAAAGAGACAATGTACCAGAATCTCTCAGACACAGCTAAAGCAGTGTTAAGAGGGAAATTTATAGCACTAAATGCCCATGTGAGAAAGTGGGAAAGATCTAAAATCAACACCATAACATCACTATTAAAAGAACTAAAGAAGGCCGGGCATGGCAGATCATGACTGTAATCCCAGCACTTTGGGAGGCTTAGGTAGGTGGATCACAAAGTCAGGAGATCAAGACCATCCTGGCTAACACAGTGAAGCCCCATCTCTACTAAAAATATGTTAAAAAGTAGCCAGCTATGGTGGCACACACCTGTAGTTCCAGCTACTCAGGAGCCTGAGGCAGGAGAATCACTTGAACCTGGGAGGCATAGTTTGCAGTGAGCTGGAATCATGCCACTGCACTCCAGCCTGGGTGACAGAGTGAGACTCCATCTCGGAAGAAAAAAAAAAAGGTTGCCAGAGGTACAAGGAGTAGCTGGTATCATTCCTTCTGAAACTATTCCAAACAACAGAAAAAGAGGGAATCCTCCCTAACTCATTTTATAAGACCAGCATCATCCTGATTCCAAAACCTGGCAGAAACACAACAAAAAAATAGAAAATTTCAGGTCAATATTCATGATGAACATTTATATGAAAATCCTCAATAAAATACTGGCAAACTGAATCCAGCAGCACATCAAAAAGTTAACCCACCACAATTAAGTTGACTTCATCCCTGGGATGCAAGGTTGGTTCAACATACACAGAGCAATAAACATAATGCATCACATAAACAGAACCAATGACAAAAACTACATGACTATCTCAAGAGATGCAGAAAAGGACTTTGATAAAATTCAACAACACTTCATACTAAAAACTCTCAATAAACTAGGTATTGATGGAACGTATCTCAAAATAATAAGAGCTATGTATGACAAACCCATAGCCAATATCATACTGCATGGGCAAAAGCTGGAAGCATTCCCTTTGAAAACTGGCACAAGACAAGGATGCTCTCTCTCACCACTCCTATTCAACAGAGTATTGGAAGTTCTGGCCATGGCAATAAGGCAAGGAAATTAAATAAAGGGCATTCAAATGGTAAAAGAGGAAGTCAAACTGTCTCTGCAGATGACATGATTGTATATGAAGAAAACCCCATTATCTCACCCCCCAAAACTCCTTAGGCTGATGGTAAAATTCCATGTTCATGGACAGGAAGAATCAATATAATGAATATAGCCATACTGCCCAAAGTAATTTATAGATTCAATGCTATTCCCATCAAGCTACCATTGACTTTCTTTACAGAATTAGAAAAATATACTGTAAATTTCATAAGGAACCAAAAAAGAGGCCATATAGCCAAGACAATCCTAAGAAAAAGAACAAAGCTGGAGGCATCACATTACCTGACTTCAAACTATCATGCAAGACTAGAGTAACCAAAACAGCATGGTACTGGTACCAAAACAGATACATAGACGAATGAAAGAGAACAGAGGCCTCAGAAATAATACCACATATCTGCAACCATCTGATCTTCAACAAACCTGATGAAAACACGCAATGGGGAAAGAATTATCTGTTTAATAAATGGTGTTGGGAAAACTGTCCAGCCATATGCAGAAAACTGAAACTGAATCCACTCCTTACACCTTATACAAAAATTAACTCAAGATGGATTAAAGACTTAAATGTAAAACCTAAAACCATGAAAACCCTAGAAGAAAATCTAGGCAATACCATTCAGGACAGAGGCATGTGCAAAGACTTCATGACTAAAATACCAAAAGCAATGGCAACAAAAGCCAAAATTGACAAATGGGATCTCATTAAATGAAAGAGCTTCTACATAGTAAAAGAAACTATAATCAGAGTGAACAGGTAACTTAAAGAATGAGAAAAAATTTTTGAAACTTATCCATCTGACAAAGGGTTAATCCAGAATCTACAAAGAACTTAAATTTATAAGAAATAAACAACCCCATCAAAAAGTGAATGAAGGATATGAACAGATGCTTCTCAAAAGAAGATATTCATGCAGCCAACAAACATATGAAAAAATAGCTCATCACTGGTCATTACAGAAATGCAAATCAAAACCACAATGGGATACCATCTCATGGAAGTTAGCATGGTGATCATTAAAAAGTCAGGAAATGACAGATGCTGGAGAGGATGTGGAGAAATAGGAATGCTTTCACACTGTTGGTGGGAATGTAAATTAGTTGAAGCATTGTGGAAGACAGTGTGGTGATTCCTCAAGGATCTAGAACCAGAAATACCATTAACACAGCAATCCCATCACTGTGTATATACCCAAAGGATTATAAATCATTCTACTATAAAGGCACATGTTTACTGCAGCACTGTTCACAATAGCAAAGACTTGGATCCAACCCAAATGTCCATCAATGATAGACTGGATAAAGAAAATGTGGCACATATACACCATGGAATACTATGCAGCCATAAAAAAGAATGAGATCATGTCCTTTGCAGGGATATGGATGAAGCTAGAAACCATCATCCTCAGCAAACCAACATAGGAACAGAAAATCAAACACTGCATGTTCTCACTCATAAATGGGAGCTAAATAATGAAAACACTTGGACACAGGGAGGAGAATATCACACACTGGGTCCTGTCGGGGTTTTGAGGGAAAGAGGAGGGAGAGCAGGACAAATACCTAATGCATGTTGGGCTTAAAACCTGGATGATGGGTTGGCACATGCAGCATCTGTCATGATACATATACATAGGTATATATGTATACATAGGTACAACATGGCACATATATACCAAACCTGCATGTTCACATGTATCCCAGAGGTTAAAGTAAAATTTAAAAAAAAAATAAGAAAATAAGAAATGTGGTATTACTACAAAATGTTTAGGATGAAAAATTGTATGTATTTCATGCTATCTGCCATGAATTCAGCTATCTAACCTGCTATATCCTACACACAGCTTACAAACTGACCTTAAAAAGGAGGTGAACATGAAAGCAAAATCTAAACTTACTTATAAAAAAGAAATCTTTCCAATATGGTTTAAATAGAAGAATTACAGTCAAATAACAGAGCAAATGAATAAAAAATTTTTAGCTTATTATAGTTTTGAGAAGGTCTCTAAAGTAAATAAGTAGAATGCCCAAAATAGTGACTTTGTAGAATCCTAAAAATTTATGCAGTCCCCAGGCTTTTTGGCACCAGTAAGTGGTTTTCTGGACGACAATTATCCCACAGATGGGGGCAGCTGGGGTGTGGTGTGGTTTGTGGATGAAACTGATCCACCTCAGATCATCAGGCATTAGCTAGATTCTCATAAGAAGCGTGCAACCCAGATCCCTCACACGCGCAGTTCACAATCGGGTTTGCACACCTATGAGAATCTAATGCCACTTCTGATCTGACAGGAGCTCAAGAGGTAATGCTCATCTGCCCACTGCTCACCTCCTGCTGTGCAGCTCAGTTCCTAACAGGTCACAGACAGGTACTGGGGTCACAGGGGATGGAGATCCCTGATCTAGAGCAATGCATGGACAAAAGCACTGCATGAATAATCAAGGTCAGAGGCAGAATTAATGGATGTTCTAATCTACTATGGAGGCAACGTAACGAAAACTCTAAAACATTTTACAACAGAGATCCTGTCTGTATTATGACCTTCAAACAGATATGAACTTCCACACAAGAAGAGTATATTAAAAAAAAAAAAAATCAACACTCTCCCAGATGTTCACCCAAAGCGATAAAAATGGAAACAGTAGAGAGAAGCACATTTGCTAAAATCCATATTAGAAAGTATACCAAAAAAGTGCTTACGATAAACAGCTAATGAGAATAAATGGACACATTATTAAGCTATTTTGGTGGAATTTATCAATGTCTTAGATGTATATGCACAAATTCTCACCAATGTGCTCAGAAACACATGTACATGGATGTCCTTTGCAACCACGGTAAAAACCATGGCAATAGTCTAAATAGTCATCAATATTGGACTGGCTGCCATTCATACGTCCAATTGGTAAACATTTGTCATAACGCTAGAAGTACACGGAAAAGAAGGCTGCCTATTTTCTAAGTAAAAACAGCAAGTTGCAGAGTAGCATGTATTATTTTTATTAGCCCATTTGGCTATATGTTCTATATCATTCTGCATATGCATTAACTTATTAGGTACACAGCAAATTGTGATTAATTCTGAAGAATGGGATTAAGTGATGAAAGAGAGGAATTTTTACTTTTAATTTTGTATGTTTATAAAATTTTAAAAGGTCTAAGCACACATTACTTTGACAATTTAAAAAAGACACCTGGGAAAATATTTGTAAGTGAACTACTCATTTAATTCCTGATACACTTCCCTTTTCTTTCTTTTTTTTTGACAGAAAAGATAATGACAGCAAATACTTAACAGAGAATGGATTTTTTTTTCTACTTTTCTGTCAGTGTCTTTGTGGATGATGTTGTCACCTTCATTTTGTCATTGTTAGCTGTAACTTCTTTTTGATCTACGTTTTGCCCTTTCTGGCTACACTCTCATTTTATACATAGTTATTTATGAACATTTGGGAGCCACTCACTCATCTCTCTTTTGAGAAAAGAAAAATACATTTGTGCTTTATAACTTTCATTATCTGTATGCCAAGAAATCTTTTTATTTTCACCTCAGATTTGTGTCTATTTTTGGAATGACAGAGATGCTGGAAATCTTATTTCAATCCAACCAAAATGTGTGTGTGAGTGTGTGTGTACGTATACGTATATGTGTGTGTGTATTCTTTGTGAGTACTGCAGTAAATCTGTGTCTTCTGAGATCACAAGAGAGGATTAAGGACATGGAATGAGTTTTTTTAATAATCGTCTCAATGAAATAGTGGAGAAGCATAGTGTAAAAATTTTCCTTGAATTATTTAATTTTTTTTTTTCTTACATAAAGTCTTGCTCTTTTGCCCAGGCTGGAGTGCAGTGACACGATCTAGGTTCATGGCAAGCTCCACCTCCCGGATTAAAGCAATTCTTGTGCCTCAGACTCCAAGTAGCTGGGATTACAGGTATGTACCACCACATGCAGCTAATTTTTGTATTTTTAGTAGAGACAGGGATTTGCCATGTTGGCCAGGCTCTTGAACTCCTGACCTCAAGTGATTCACCTGCCTCAGCTTCTCAAAGTGCTGGGATTACAGGCATGAGTAAATGTTGCTGTAGTTTGTTACATTTTAAAAGTATTAGATGCTGATCCCTGCTTGATGTGTTAAGTTCAGTGTCCTCTATCTGAAATAAAGATACACACTAGCCTGTTTTCCAGATTCACCTGGATTTTACCTAAACAATATTCTAAAATGTTCAAATTACAGCACAAACATACTAAATACATATATAATTCACAAAATATACATATTTAGCCAAAAATTAATAAAACAGAATCAGTAAAATAAACAAATCTGAGATCTTCATTAGTGGAATGGCAACCCCAGCCAAAACGCAAAGAAGGAATAAAGCTAAACTAGTTCTTGGCTATTAGGCTTTCAAGAGCCCAGGATCCACTAATGTAGAAGTAATTTCAGAGACTATGAAGGGTAACTAGGTATATTTAATGTTTTGTGTTATTTAACATCACATCTTGACCCTTGAACTTTACCAGTTCTCCTGTAAATAGCAATTCCATTGTAGTTACTTACATTTGAAGTTTGGGTAATTTTTGATAAATATTCTTATTACTGGAGTTTCTATTAAAAATGAACAAGAATATTGGACAACATGAATCATCTTGTTCACAGTTGAGAATGATATTTGTATACATCTGGGCCATACACCAGTAGTTCATCTAGTTTATCGGTTACTATGTAGTCAACCTCACACATTGCTGTTTACTGCCAATATGCTGCACATCTACTAGTGTGGTGGGCCACAAACTCACAATTTATACATTGAATTCCTTTTTTTTTTTTTTTTGAGATGGAGTCTGACTCTGTTGCCCAGGCTAGAGTGCAGTGATGCAATCTCGGCTCACTGCAACCTCTACCTCCTGGGTTCAAGTGATTCTCCTGCCTCAGCCTCCCAAGTAGCTGGTATTACAGGCACCTGCCACCACGCCCAGCTGATTTTTGTAGTTTTAGTAGAGATGGGGTTTCACTGTGTTGGTCAGGCTGGTCTTGAACTCCTGACCTTGTGATCTACCCTCCTAGGCCTCCCAAAGTGCTGAGATTACAAGTGTGAGCCACCTAAGGCCTTTACATAGGCAACCATGTTAAACTGTCAGCATTAAGGTGTCTTATCCAATATAACTGGAATCCTTCTAAGAAGAGATTCAGACATAGACATAGAAAAAAGACCATGTGAAGGTACATGGAGGAGACAGACATTTGTAAGCCTAGGAGAGAGGCCACAGAAGGAATCAACTCTACTGACACCTTGATCTTGGACTTCTAATCTCCAGAATTGTGAGAAAATACACTTACATTATTTAAGCAACTCAGTATGTAGTATTTTGCTGTTACAGCTCTAGCAGTTAATACACATAGTTTCTGTATCTGCAGGTATCTGATCTAAAACCTTCAAACATTTTGCTAATTGATACTAATGACAAGGACACTGTGTTCCCACCAGCCCATTCAACATTTGTTTTCCAAAATGACTTTTGTGGATCCAAAAATAATGACTTTGATGGCATAATCTTGGCTGACATCACAATACTAAAGAACAAAATTAGTGAAGATTCATTTTATACAAGAACTATACAATATTTCACTGGTCCCTATCGAATTCTGTAATAGCAGGCATGTATCAGGGATCTTTGCAGATATTCTGGAGATTTTTTTTTTCCAAGAGAGCCTCCAACATATACTCTCGAGATACTTATAACATCTGGGCACCACGGGTAGTACCTGGATTCTTTTATGTCAGATACTTCATTTCAACTGGGGGTTAGTGCATCATTTCAAGACAAACCGGGTATAGGTTATCATTGAGTATTGTCGGAAAGAAATAAAGAAATGTAGGATGACATGAGGATTATTCATTTCTGCACCTTGAAAATAAGGGGATATAAGGAGTTAAATAGTAGGATCTTCATAATGACATTGAAACCAATATAGTGCATGCTTGTTGAATTAATGAATATCAATAATAACTCTCAAGAAGGGTACTATGCACCATGTTTACTAAGTATCTTACATATTATTTGTAGTCCTCAAACCACACTGAGAAATAAGCATTGTGGTAGAGATAGCTAGCACCTCATCAAAATCTGTTTCCTCCTCTTCCCGGATACCAGATGACCTGATTTCCCAGATTCCTTAACTGTAAGGGTTGGCTGCACTGATTCCTTTTGCCGATGGGGTATGACTAGAGAGATGTGTGCCACTTTCAAGCCAAAGCATGTTCACTGAAGTTGTGGTGCAAAATAGGCAGACAAAAAAGAGATAAATCCATGACAAAATGGTTGACAAAGGGGTGGTGGTGGGGGGAATGGAGAGATGGCAAAATATAAATTAAAGAAAAACTGTCAGCTGTAAGCTGGGAGCTCACCTTCTATGGTTTCAACCACACAACCAAAGACTACAAAGCACAGCGTGGCAGCATAATCAAGTTACATCATCAGGTTTTGTCAATAAACTTTCTAGAGATTACTATGCACTGCTAAAGTTGAAGAATGACATCAGATAGGACAGCTAACATTAGTGGATAGAAACTGGAAGCTTCCTTTTTAAACAAAGCTGTAAATGTATAAAATGCCACATTAAGATACAGGTTTTATCACATTTATTTGCTAGCTAATTACTGAATCCAATGCCTTTCCAAACTTGTTTTTTGATGTTCTTTTTTTGTTTTGTTTTGTTTTTACTTAATCTTTATAGCTGTCAGCCTTAATCTTCATGTTTTCCTTCTCAGAAATTAATCATTCCTTTGTGCTACATAACCAGCTCCTCCTTCCTGATAGTAGGTATGCCATCTTCAAATTGCCTACAACTTCACCAACATTTCCAACTCATTTTCATACTCTTAAGCCCACTGACATTATACATGCAATACTGACTCCAATAAAATTTATCATGGGGGATTAGCATAAGCAGAGGCGGTAAACTTCTCATTTGTTGCTCCCGAAAACAAAACGCTAGATTGCTCTCAAGTAAGAAGAGACTTGTATCACAGTGTGGTCTGGATGGTTGCTATGACAATATCGAGTTCTTCTTTGAGAAAGATCATGATAAGGCATTCATTAGGAACGTCAGTGCTTAGCAGTGAAAGTTTTCTTTATCTTTTTAAACTATCTGGCCAAGTAGCTGGCTTTTAAACAGATCAGGCATTTTACCTACATTCTCTAAACTTTAATTTCATAACAACTCCTTGAAATAAGCATGATGGATAGCAAAACTGGACTCAAAGAGATACATAACTTACTCAAAGGGAAATCACTGGATCTGCATCCAGGTTCATCTTGTTGTAAAACCATGTTGAACTGCTTACCTTGACCGAATAAATTAACAATGAGTCAAGATATATACTTTAATTAACACAACCAAATCTTGCTTCATTCTATAACCAAAGCAGTTAATAGAATTTGGAAGCACTTAAGAAGAACCCTCCAACTGTTCTCTATTATCTTTAAAGGCTAATGGTACAGGTGTTTGATGTACCATCTAATGAGACAGGTGTTTGGAACTCAGAGAAATGATAACAGCACAGATGAGACACAATGAACAGTGTCAACAAAAGCTTCCAGCCAGGAAGATGGGTTAGGGAGATAGAGAAGCTCATACATTTCCAAAGGAACATATCAAAATTCTGATTTAACCTTGAGGAAAAGACATCATGTCACCTTATTAAAAATAACTGCACATCGCCAGGCATGGGGGTTCATGCCTGCAATCCCAGCAGTCGTGGAGTCAGAGGCAGGAGGATTGCTTGAACCCAGGAGTTCAGAATCAGCCTGGACAACATAGCATGGTAAAACCCTGTCATTACAAAAAGTACAAAGATTAGCTGGGCATGGTGCCACATGCCTGTGGCCCCAGCTACTTGGGAGGCTGAGGTGGGAGGATGGCTTGTGTCTGGGACATCTGGGCTGCCGGCAGCCATGATCACGCCACTGCACTCCAGCCTGGGCAACAGAGACAGACCCTGCTCCCCTGCAAAAAATCATTGGACACAATAAAATTCTTTATTTTTAAGAAGAAGGTATGATTTTTGCTGATGGAATATATTCACTAAAAAAAGATTAGAAAATACTATGTTTTGTTTCTGGTAAGTCATAATCAGGTAGGTGGTATTATTTGTTATATTTTGGAATGCAAGCACCACATATGCAAGCAGGATTGACACTGAGCATAAGAAAAGGTTGGATTTAAGGGCTATTTAATGTAATTCTCATCATTTCCATCATTCTTTTGTGAGTCACATTAGTAACCATGGAAGACCTCTAAATCAGAAGGATTAACTGGGAGGGATATATTGATAACAAATCACCAGCTATTTGGCTCTCACAAGTAGAAATTTGTGAAGGGATGGAGTGTGGGAACATTAGCTTTGATTACGAAAAATGAAAGAGAAAAGCCTAATGCACAATAAGCAGCTAAGTGCAGGTAACCCATGCCAATCATTTCAAAGGCTGGTCACACCCAAGGAGTGACTAACCCAGCAGCAGGTGGAATCCGGATTCTACACTTTACCAAGCTTGGGGTGGGCTTGGGGCTCCATGACTTGCAGTTTTCCTACCGCATTTCCCAGGCCAAATGCCTGAGGTTCTGTCTTATTCCTGAATCGTGTTCATGAGTAGAATTATGCTCAAGAGCTAAAATCTTCCTCTGAACTTAAGCCCAACTGATGGAACCACTGAAAATCTGCCTAACTTAGTTTCCCTCTCTGCCTGGAAGCAGGCTCTATCCCAAACCAGGTGGGCCAGAGCCACTCTTCTGCCCACATCCTATCCTCATCCTCATTCTCAATGTAGCCAACAAAGAGGAAAAAAAATATGGTTTTGGCTGCTGGTAGTAGGCAGGGCTCTAAGGTAGCTCTGGAGTTTCTCACTCCCTGATCTCTATATCCGCCTTATGTGAGCAGCATCTGTGAATATGAAGAATGCCACCTGTGTGATTAGGTTATACTATAGGACAAGGGACAGGGGGCTTTTCAGATACACTTAAAGTCTATAATCGCCTGGCTTTTCAACAAACGGGAGATTATCCCTGGTGGGCCTGAACTACTAAAAAGAAGTGTGTAAGCGAGCTCCATAAAATAGGGTCTCAAGTTCAGAGACATGAAATGACAGAGACTTCATGTTCTTGCTAGGCTTGAAGAAGCATGTCATCATGAATTCTACAGCTGCAAGAAAGTGAACTGCCCTGCCGAGGCCCGCAGTGATCTCTTACTGTAGCTGCATGAGCCCCTAAGCAGAGGGCCCATTAGGCCACGCCCAGACACGTGGAAATCGTGAAACACTCAACATTTTTATACCATGATACCATTCGATACCATCATAGACATATATATTTATCACTGCAGGGATTCTTGCCATATGCAGAAACCAATGCTCAGCTGCTGAGTTATCAGCTCCTTCAGAGGAAGGCTGAAGCCTGTTGAAGACAAAGGAAATGTGACTCTTGTCATTTAATCAAAACGGGCTCTTGAAGCTCACGTCAGTGGTACCACTGTGAAGTCTGTTTTTCACTTTAAGTCCATGTTAAATGAGGAGATCTTTTGGTGTCCTAAGGTTTTTACTACAACTTAGGATGTAGAATATGGCAAAAGTGTAGTTTCCTACAGCACGGGTTTTCTAGGATGGCAACAAGGAAGTACCACATACCAGGGGTTTAAACAACAGAAATGCACTGTCTCACGGCGCTGGAGCCCAGACCCTGAAATCAAGGTATCGGTAGGGCTGGCTCCTTCTGAGGGCTGGGAGGGAAGGACCTGCTCCAGGGCCCTTTCCTTCCTTCTAGATAGCCACCTTCTCCTTGAGGCTGCACATGGTCCTTCCTCTGTGCTTGTCTGTCTCTCTCTCCACATTTCCCCTTTATCTAAGGACACTTAACTTCTTGGATTAAGGCCCACCCTAATGACCATACTTTCACTTGATTACCACTGGAAAGACCTGATCTCTCCAAATAAGGTCACATTCCTGGGTGCTTCAAAATAGATTATTTGGCCAGGCATGGGGGCTCATGCCTATAATTCTAGCACTTTGGAAGGCTGAGGCAGGCAGATCACCTGAGGTCAGGAGTTCGAGACCAGCCTGGCCAACATGATGAAACCCCATCTCTACTAAAAATACAAAAATTAGCCAGGCGTGGTAGCAGGTGCCTGTAATCTCAGCTACTTGGGAGGCTCAGGCAGGAAAATTGCTTGAACCTAGGAGGCAGAGGTTGCAGTGAGCTGAGATCACGCCACTGCACTCTAGCCTGGGTACAGAGCAAGACATCGTCTCAGAAAAAAATGTTTTTTGAAGAGCACAATTCACCCCATAAGACCCATGATAGAGGAGGGAGAAAGCACCCAAGGACCAGGTATCTTGCCCGGAGGGCAGAGAGCCAGCTGCCTCTGCTGTGGCAGCAAGACACCAATGTGACCCTCCCAATTTAAATAGCCATGGGATCATCAAGGGCAGGAGAAATGGAAAGGAAGAACCTTGAATGTGACTGCAAATTTAAGTCCCTAAATTGAAACAGAGTGACCTACCTGGAAGTAAGAGTATGATTTTTATCTTCCTTCTGAGAATGGAAATGAGAGCTTGTGAGAAAGTTGAAAAACAGAGAAACTTTCATTTCAGCTATTCTGAGTTGTGCTGCATGAATATTTTTATTAGTCTGCCATGTCCTGAGCACAACAATTGCGCACCAGGAGAAGAATCCAAGACTCTTTCGCTTTGTCCTCAGTCCACAGCAACAGACCGACCCTCATTCCCTCACCTTTTGCATGCAGGGATTGTACACACTGAAAAACTGTCTTCTGTCTACCTCACCTGAATCAGGTCAAGCAAAGTTGTTTGTTTTTATATGATATATGTATCTTGTGTACTATGACTTCATTGAATAGGTTTATTAAACAAAAGAGCAAGTCATTTTTCCACTACTGACTGGCTTCTTAGTGAGTTAGTCATTTTGTGGAAATACAAATAAATACAACACAATATATCAGAATTATTTCCTTCTTAATATAATTTAAGTCTTTAAAACATTATAATTTGTTCCTATTTTAAGTTTGATTTTTCACATACTTTTATGACAATGTTAAATGTTAAATTAAGAGACAACGAAATTTATAAGTAATTTTTTCTCATCAAAAGTTTAACACCTCATGTACATTTCTCCATTGAGGTAATAATATTATGACAATATTAATGCCATACATTTTCAAACTAAAGCAGATCTATTTTGCAAATGGAAAATTAATTCTAAAAAAATGAAAGTACTATATTTAAATCATTAATGGCAATTTCCTCATTGCAAACTGCCTTGAACTTTTCCGGTTCTGCCCTCCAAGTCCAGGAGAAGGAAAATACAAACTTTCTGGCATGGAAATAACATATGAAGGAGCTCCAAATTCCTTGGCAAAGACATTGACAACTTTTCAGGATAATCACAAAAGGGACAGGATAACTCTAAAAATGAACATAAAGCTAGTCTGAGCCAATTAAATGCTCTCTTTCATAGCTTCTGGTAGAAAGAACATTCAGGGAATTAAATATTAAATACATTCTCCTAAGTTCCGAGATAGTAGGATAACTTTCTATACTTACAAGAAAGAAGGTATGCCATGAGTGATTTTCCTAAGCGTAACAGAGAATCAGCAACACAGCCAAGCATTTGCTGAGATGGAGGCACATAAAACATGAATCTGAGAAACCCAAGAGTAGAAAGGAGAAATATGGAGGGTTACCATCATAAATCATGTTAGAAACTAAGGCAAGAAAGTCATGGCGATCTCAGGACACTAACATGCAGGTGGTCACAGTTAAGCTCCAGGCTCTGCTC
Source organism: Plecturocebus donacophilus (assembly GCA_004027715.1). NCBI lineage: Eukaryota > Metazoa > Chordata > Mammalia > Primates > Pitheciidae > Plecturocebus > Plecturocebus donacophilus. The sequence continues at coordinate 103,666 of PVKP010003836.1, forward strand.
TTCCTCGGCCAGTTAATCGTCATCATCTACTGCCAGGCCTCGCACCAGTCTACAAAAGTGATTGCCCAGAACAAGCCTCTTCCTGGTGTTACTGACACTGACAAACCAATTCTGCTACTAGAGGCAAAAAGCAGGTCACAAAAGGATGGGGGTGGGA